>JANEYF010002222.1:0-85000 GCA_029963845.1 Rhamnusium bicolor | reverse complement strand
ATTTTTTTTAAATATTTTTAGATTGGTTGAGCCCGAAAAACTCGAAGCCGTATTTATGGTGTTTATGGCATGCAGTGGTGTCATAGGAACAGCTATTATTCCTACCAGTATAGTTGCAGTGGAACTTTTATAAAGTACTGTTATGATTAATTATAAACATAATATATGTATGTAGGAATATTTTTTACAGCAGTGATTTTAACATGCGGTCATGCGCTGCTTGACCAATAATTACTCGGCAATATGAAATTCGTATTACTCTTAAATAGATGATGTTCAATAGATACAAGTCTTTTGTAATACTCACGAAGCACAAACAGAGGAGAAAACATTCCAAGCACGGAATGGATGATCTAAAAATATTCCCAAATTATTTCTTATTCCAGGGAAATCCAGCCACAGATGGAAGCATTTTCCATAACAACATATAAAACGGAATAAACAAGGTATAATTCCTGTAGAAAATAACAAAAGTCTAAATACTATTTTTGTGAAGGAAACAGATGTAAATGCAATACGGAGATAAACGAATAATCTCCGGTCCTCAATCTACACATTTTTAACTACTGTGTTTCCCAAAATTAATAACATATAACATGCTTAGTAATACTGGTTAAGTAATACTTGAACGCAAAACTTGTGAACCTAAAAAAGATATATTTTAATATCTTTAAAAAATATTATGTAAATAATTAACCAATATTTATATTTGGTTAATTAGATCTAGTTTTAATTATACATGTAAATATAAGGAAATATTTTTTTTATAATAAATTACAGCATAGTAAGCTGTGGTAATGAATATAAATATGAAAAACTAGTAAATGTTATTTATTTAAACCATAATCAAAACTAGCAAGTATTGTACTACAGACAGATAGACAGATAGATTAGTGTGACTTTGTGATCGATCCCCGATCGAGAGATTTTTCTAAAGTAGAAATTAATCCTAACATACTAGGATATTGGATGTGACCGTTGTCTCTAAATGTGTAGTCCCCTCCCGCACAAGATATCTCGAGATTCCTTCAACGATACAAGGGGTTGTATTATCTGTGGTGTTTAAAAAAAAAATAATTAAAATTATCTTACATTTAAAAACAACTGTAATTCACTAGAAAAGGTGTATGTGATGTTTTGTATTATATTACTTTGATTTTATGGTATTGTAAATAAATAAACAAATTTGAGTATGATTTATTCTGTAGTTAGGGTTAAGTAAGTATTGATAGTGTGGCCCTAAAAATATCAATTATCTGATCTATCGAAAATGTGTAGTAGATTTTCTACGATTCTCGATTCACCGACGCTACCTGCATTGAACTGTCAGTATTAGAGGGTAATTTACGTTAATGACAGTTGTCAACACACATATGGATTCTTGCCCGTTCCTACCTTATCAAGAGATATAAAACAGAGTGATAGATACCGGCTGCACAAATGTAAAATAGTAAGTTACTTGTAACCAAACTGATTTATAAAAAAGCTTATATGTATTAACATTATATTCATCAAAGACACAGGAAACGACTGCTCGGGTGCTCCGGAGCTGGAGCACCCGGCCAGAAATTTGGTTGGGGCGGAGCCTCCGGTATTTGTCTTTTATCTCAAAACTAACAGAGCTGAGCGCGGAGCAGAGTAGTCATCACGACTAGATCTATTCTGCACTTAACTTAGATTAAAAGTAAGTACTCGCGAATGTCGACAGTCAAATGTGTGACAGCTAACCGACTCGATTTTATTTGCATGACTCTTGACTCTTTTGAAATATACCTTTCTCGCTGACAGTTTACTTCTCAGTTTTACTTCTTGATGTAGAGGGTTGTTTGTATGTGACAAGTTCATTCGTAAAGCAAATATAAGGAGAAGCACCTTTGCTTTGGAACCGTCATCCCAAAATCAGTGATATTTTTCATTTTAATTATTTTTCAGGAAAAAAAGGTCGGCTAGCATTATGTCGTCTCTTCCGGTGAGCATCTGGCCAAAATTTCAAAACTCGGCGCCTATGATTAAATATATCACAGTAATAATATTGTCTATGATGTAGGTAGGACGATAACGATAATAACCAATAAATGCATGAATATGTTTCTTGTCCATTTGTGCAGCTGACTATATATTATATTCGATGAACTATGACAAAACCAGAACTCTTGTGTAAAGCATTTTCCAGTGTCTTGTTTACGTGTTCAGCGACATTTACAGTTAATTCATACATATATTGTAGAAGATCAAATACTACATACATCGCATCGATTATGGTAAATTATCCTGTTTTTGGTTGGTGTTCAAGTTGTTCAATAGCCAGAGGAATTCGTGAAAAGCTTGAGTGCATAATTCTAAAACTTTTGGATACTGGGATCGACAATAGCTTTTTGGGCATTTGCAATATCAACAGCTCCAATTGTAGTAAGACTCTTTTTATGTCGTCAAAATTTCTGTAGTAATAAGATGTTGCGTTCAGCCAAGTGCCCCATCTTGTCAGTATAGGCTATCAAGGTAATGGCGTATTGGGTAGAAGTTCGTGAAAAAATCACCTTCATATGTACGCAACGCAGCACCTACGGGGAAGTATTGCATAACATTCTGGCTGCGAGATTAATGGAAACTATTCTATTCGAATGCCTATGCAACTACATAATTCGCAAACAGTTTAAATTACATGATTAATGAACATGGGTAAACGAATTAGTTTTTATATAGTTATATAAAAGTTTGTACAATGTTAACAAATTCACATGAGAGAAACTTAGAAACTCAGAAACTTGCATTTCTTATCAAAATTCCTGCAGACGGTATTGGAATGACTCGCCGATATCCCACTCTATATATCACAAACAGCCCCTTTAAAAACGGCAATGAAGTAATTGTAAAAATCTTAAAATAAGATAAGGAAATAAGTGTAAATTCATAAAAGGGTAAACATTATTGTCATTCACTTCAGTTATTTACATCAGTCATACCTATTTTTAAAACTGATGGGGGCCTGTATCAATAAACTTCGCTACTTCACTCAGAAAATATTCTGTTGAGGGAAGTTTATTCCTGTGAGTTAATATTTTTAATTTCCTAACCGCCCGAGAGTCAGACTGGGTTAAGTAGATAAGCGGGCCCGATTGTGTCACTGTCTTTCGAAAGGACTGTAAAACTGTGGATTCCGTATATCTACGATGTTAGCATGTTAAAGATTTCTACCTCACGACAAAGTGGGGGTTTGCAAAACTTCCAGGTTAAGGGTGCCAGTGCTTACACAAGCACAGGCTGGCCCAATACAATAAACTGAATGCAGAGACTACGGACGAATAGAAGATGGTTCAACGAAGCGCTGACCAATTATCGTGTATGTGCTACCAATGAGAAGCATTGCGTCCACGTGTGCAACATCGTGTTAAGTTTCTCCGAAGTTCTGCCAAAGCAATAAACGTTGAGTCGGCCTGCCCTTTTAATAAATTGTGACATATTTTGATTCTTACTTCAATCATAAAGAATGTTCCAACATTTTGTATAATATTAACACTAACATTGAAGTGGTCCCAAAATCGAAACACTGTACACTTGATAACCTTTCATCAAACGAGTTGGCATCATGCGAAGATAAGTAGAATTACTTTAATAATTTACTCATGGTGCTAACTTGGTAGATAAAACGCAACTTGAGTGTAGTGTACCCATTTTCCATAGTGGCCCTTTTTCAAGCCTCATCATTGGGATCTTGGAAACCGCAAGAGATACAGGATCGGTTAAATTATGGCAAAGTTGCGCAGTTTGATGCTCATCAAAATGCTGTGTTGGAATTTGGAAAATTCCGAATACTTTCTGAAATATCCGGAAAAAAACGAAATTTCATAAAATCTTTTTTATTTTTTTCTGACGTTATTTGAAAACAAATTTTAAAACTAATAAAACTTCGCCATTGTCACTCTTTATCCGCTACAAGGTGGCGCTGTCAAATATTAAATCCGACGTTTCGTCTTCCAGAAACCATCATCAACTAATTTTTTTAAATACAGACCTGGATTTTTTATTTTATTTTTTGTAACCTTTGGACTCCCTAAATGCTATGGCCCATCACAAATTGTGATTTTCAAATGTTTCGATGACAAAAACTGATATTTTTTTGTATTTTTTAAAAATATTTAATACGACACTGTTTATAAAACAAATTATTACTTCTGGCTAAATAATGTGAATGATAATTAATTAATTAAATAGTAACTATATACCTAAACTCTAAAAGGATCAAAATTAAAACCTTAAGTAAATGCTCAAATATCCCCCCTTGCACCTCTATGCATTTTCGCATGCGTCTTCGCAGATTGCCCGTAACCGCCCGTTGGATTACTCTTCCTCTTGCTCTTAAATCTGTTATCTCTAACATTAAATTTTGGCGCAAAATGTTTATGTCACGTGGAGTATCTTGATACAAACGGTTTTTTTAAAATTCCCATAAAAAATAATCCAGCGGGGACAAATTCGGGTTTCTAGCAGACCAGCGCACTACCCCTTGGTTTCCAATCCACTGATCAGGAAATGTTTCATTAAGAAACCGTGTGACGGCCCTTACATTATGGGCTGGTGCGCCGTCCTGTTGCCACCACAGTTGCCGAAGCATATTTACAAGCTCGTCGTCAAGCGCATCTAATATATAATTTCCGATGAAATTAAGAGTCTATATCAGATGCAAGTGAAATATAGTCTCGATTTTACCACACCCCGCGCAGGCCACGGTGCATATACCGGGTGTCCCAGCCTCGCGTCGGCCAAATGTCCTGGCTCTCTTATAAGAGATATCGAAAAATTTCAAAAACGGGGTGATAGAGGGCGCAAACGTGCATAGTTTAAAAATATTTTTAAATATACAGGGTGATCCATTTAGGCGCGACGACATAAACTTATGTTTTTTTAAATGGAACACTAGGTATATTAATACATATTTGAATTCTCCTTTTAAAGAAGACTCAAACGATATGCCACTTGATGGGTCTGCGATGGGTCGGTACCATGATATGGGTGAGTTTGTACCAGAAACATGCCAACTTTGTGAGCTCACTGTGACGTAATGGAAGAACATTTTGAGATCTAGATTATGTCAAAAATTGTCAAACACCCTGTAGTTTACGCTACTGTTATCGGATCTAACGAAATCGGTCATTTTATACCGGATGAGTCAGGAAGCGCTAAAACTATTTTTTCTCATTTTTATCAAATGGAACGCCCTGTATATTATGAATCCAAAGGAAAGCCCTTTGAAAGAGCTTTCCACTGATATAAAGGTTCAAGGGTCTATCTATCATGGGTGCCAAGAATTTGAAGGCAAGGTGCACAATTCGAGGTTTATTAAAAAATTACGCTCAATTTTCAATTGTTTTGTGAATTTTCGCTGAAATCGGCTCTTTTCAGTAAGACAATTTCGAAAATAATGATATCAACTTATCTGCACCATGATAGTTCTCTGCAGACAAAAAAAAATCAAGAAAGAGAGGAAACGAAAACTTTATTTGGAAAGAAACTGGGTGGAAGCACTGGAAATTAAACTAAATGTTCAAAAATGTTCCCATTTTCCCTGATACACAGTTGTAAACGATTTTCAGTTGTTCTTCGAACATCGGCTAGTGTAGCTATTGAGACATTGCGAAATGTTGCAGCGATTCTTTCCTGCATATCCTCCCTGGTTGTGGGCCTCACCCTGTAGACCTCCTGCTTCACATAACCCCATAGGAAAAAATCCAAAGGAGTTAGGTCTGGAGACCGTGCCGGCCATCTTATGGGTCCTCCACGACCAATCCATTGTTCCCCTCTCCAATTAGTTAAAAAATCTTTTACTATTCGATGGTTATGTGGGGGTGCACCGTCGTGCTGGAACCACATGTTCTCTCTAACGTCTTCATCTACATCTTGAAGCAGCCCCTCTAAAATCAAACGCAAGAAATTGTGATATCTTCGGCCATTTAATGCCCCATCCTCAAAAAACCACGGTCCAATGACATAGTTGTCTAATATACCACACCATACATTAATTGACCATCGATTTTGGTGATCCACTTGCCTGACCCAGTGCGGGTTTTCAGTCGCATAATAATGCATGTTATAGCGATTTACTGTCCCATTACTGCGAAAGGTAGCTTCATCGGTAAATAAAACCTTTGATAAAAATTGGGCATCTTCGTTAATTTTATTTAGCATTATATTGCAGAAATTAATACGATTTTGAAAATCTTCCCCATAAAGGTCTTGGTGTAGTTGAATGTGATAGGGGTGATATTTGTATTTATTGATGATACGATTTACAGAAGTTTTACTTACATCGGTTTGTTGTTCAATTTCACGACAACTTATGTGAGGATTCTCTTGCACGTGAAGCAAAACTGTCAATTCGTGTTCTTCATTATTTACAACCATGTTCCTCCAATTTTCTTTTGGTATAACACACATTACCAGTGTCCTCAAATCTTTCTCTCAAGTTTTTGAATGAGTTGGGATCAGGAGTTCGTCTCTCGGGGTATTTCATTCCATAAATCCTTGATGCCAATAAGCAATTCCTATCAGCTTCTCCCAAACAATATATCATATCAGTTAACTCTTGTTGGGTGAATTTCATTGTTACTCGTTCGTTTATACTAAGAAAAATATCAACACTCGAAATTTTACAACAATAAAGTAAATTATTGACAAGACTGGTACTTTTATGACAGGTACCTACTTGATTTTTTTGAATTTATTTCGATAAATTGAAAGTTGGAAGCAATTTGAAATTCTCTACAATTTTTTTTTATTTATTCTTTCGATGATAGTACGTGGAACAACAGCTTTCCAAACTTAACAAAAATTTTACTATCTTTCATTGAATTGAAAATAAAAGTATTTTTTGGTCTTATTTTAGAAGAATGAATTACACCATTTTAAAGCTGAGAAAAAAAATACTACGAAAAGCTACGTTTTATTAAGCACCGTTCTAAAATAATAAATCATTTCGCGACAAAATTACGTCGGGCTAGAAAAGACTTGTCATGACATGAATTTATATACGCATTTCAGAAAAAAAAATTAAATTTATCAGGCGTTGACTATTTTATACTTAAGTATTTTTCTGCACTGAAGTACGGTATTTTTCTCCGAGTATAAGGATAATTATTTTTGAAATTTTCTTACTGAAAAGCGCCGATTTAAGCGAAAATTCACAAAACAATTGAAAATTGAGCGTAATTTTTTAATAAACCTCGAATTGTGCCACTTTGCCATCAAATTCTTGGCACCCATGATAGATAGACCCTTGAACCTTTATATCAGTGGAAAGCTCTTTCAAAGGGCTTTCCTTTGGTGTCATAATATACAGGGCGTTCCATTTGAAAAAAAATGAGAAAAAGTAGTTTTGGCGTTTCCTGACTCACCCGGTATAAAATGACCGATTTCGTTAGATCCGATAAAAGTAGCGTAAACTACAGGGTGTTTGACAATTTTTGACATAATCTAGATCTCAAAATGTCCTTCCATTACGTCACAGTGAGCTCACAAAGTTGGCATGATTTTGGTACAAACTCACCCATATTATGGTACCGACCCATCGCAGACCCATCAAGTGGCATATCGCTTGAGTCGTCTTTAAAAGTAGAATTCAAATATGTAATAATATACCTAGTGTTCCATTTAAAAAAACATAAGTTTATATCGTCACGCCTCAATGGATCACCCTGTATATTTCAAAATATTTTTTAGACTATGTACCTTTGCGCCCTCTATCACCCCGTTTTTTGAAATTTTTTCGATATCTCTTATAAGAGAGCCAGGACATTTGGCCGACGCGAGGCTGGGACACCCGGTATACAGCCAAACCGAAATTATCGCGGCGAATGTCGAAGGTGGCCGATGTTCTAGTTACAGAACGGCATAGTGGAACATTTCAGATCGGGAGATGTTGAATTATCAGAGGCGGAGTACTAGAGGTTTCGTACGACATAAACCGACGAAAAAGTTGTATTGCGTCAATCTTATAAGCTAAGCAGTAGCTAACTTTACCCTTTATGCGTCCTTGTCCTGCAATTAATATGTAAAAACAATAAAAAAAACCCGAAATTATTTTATTTACTTTGTTTAAAAATAACTAAAGAACTAAACAACCAAACAATTAAATCGTTAATCTACAAAAAAATTTCCATTTTACCGTTTCTTATTAATGCATAGTATTATTTTAAAAATTTTTCCTATAAAATGGAACTATCAATGTGTGTCATATCATTCAACTGGAATGGAAAAGGCGATGAAATAATATGAAAAATATATTTGTGTTATTTTAAATTTAAACTCCAATATTTTTATGAAATATGAAAGATTATGATGATGTTACATATATTGCTGAATTCAGAAAGAATTTTTTTTAAATTGAGCTGAATATACAGGATATATCATTTAGAATAAAAAAATTAAGGCAATTTCCGGTCAAACTGGAAGTAAAAGATATGTATGTGACGCGCATATTTAATCAGTATTCGGAATGTCATATGTCCATTTCCGCATATTAATGCGGGGTGTAATTTTTTTATTTTTCAGTTTTTCGGCGTTTTCTTTTTATTTGACATTCAATTGTTTTTAATTTTCGGGTTCCTTAGAAAAAGGCACATAAGTATAATTTTTGAAGTTTTTTCCTAGGTTAAAAATACAGCAGAAAAATCGAGTAAGGTGCACTTAAAATGATCACCCTGTACATGAGGTTACTGCGCTTAAAATAAATCAAAAATAAAAATTATCATATTCACCTTTCATTGAGCCTTTCATTCTCCATATCAATATTTAGAGACGGCAAAATGGGAAAACTTTCATTTATATTAGTCTCTCTACAGAAATTACCGGAAATAAAAGAAAATTATTACTTTTATTAATTTACGAAAAAAATTCAATTTTCACTAGTACTTACTTTTTGTATTTTCTCTTTTGGGCTAATGTTCGATTTTTTGGGTTTTCTGCTAGGGTATTTACGCTTATGATATGTTTTTATTTTTCCCATTGTTCTTTCACTGCACTAATAATCAGTTTCAATAACACGTCTACTTAGGTGTACACTTGATTTAAAAAAAAACTGGTACAACTCTTGTAATCGAAAATCTTAATAGTTTAGTTGTGTGCATATGTCTGTAAATAGTGCTGGCCAGGCATGTCGAGAGGGGGGTGGAGAAGAAGTGATTTACCCCGGACCTGGGTTTTTTTGGAGGAGATCGGTTTTCTTTGTGTTTTTTAAACTTATTAAACCTTTCTCTTTTATTTTATTCAAATGGAATTTTAAAAATAATTAGAAAATAACTTTTTCAAAACATTTTCAAGCCTGCCATATTATTGTTTAAAAAAATAATATTTATTACGGATAATTCTACTAATGGTTGTAATTAAAATACTAACTGAATAATGATAATTCTATTTTTAAAATAAGAACACAAAAATACCACTTGAGATTAAAAAAAATGTAAACAATGCAAACTGAACATAAAAATACAATAAGAAAATAAAATAAATGAACTTCAATTACGTAATACATAATTAACTAATATTTTGTCATTGCTCTATTAGCGTCTAAAACTGCCTGAAGTCTTGCAGGCATGGACAAAATCAGATTTCTTGCAAGGTCAACTTCTTGCGACAAGTTCTCCCAAGCGTCTTCTATTATCCCTTCCAATTCTTGGGCATTATTTGGATGGTTATTTAATTTTCTTATATGTTTCACCATTAGTCCCCATACATTTTCAATTGGATTTAAATCCGGACTTTTAGATGGCCACGGTAACAACTCTATGTTTTTATTAAGAAACCATTGCCTGACACGATGGAGTAGTTGTCTTGTTGGAAAATAAAATTATTTTCCGGAAACACCTCTATTACTGTCGGCAACATAATATTGTCTAATATTTCAATATATTTAATGGAATTGAGATGACCACCACTGCTCCAACACACACCTAACCCATTTAGGCTCATCCAAGCCCAGACATTGACTGAAAACCTTCCTAATATTTGTGGATCGAAAGTATATTTTTCGTCGTATCTAGTGGAAGGAGGCCTATATACGCGAACATGTCCATCGTTACAGGATTTAAAAACCTTTTGGTCAGAAAAGACAACTTGTCCCCAGAAGTTTTCATCATTGATTATATAGTTGAGTGCAAAAATAATCCTACCCTGCTTCTTTTCTTCTGAAAGTTTGTATTTTTTAGCCGCTGAACAACTCTTCAAGTCGCTTTGTAGTTTTATTCTTCTGCAAGCAGTAGATACCGAAGCAGGGAAATTTGTCTCTGAAATTGCATTTACTGCAGTCTGAAAAGGGTTTTCTATTAGGTAATTTATAAGATTTTCATCTTCTTGATTATTGCTTTTTCTGGGCCTACCGGAACCAACTTTACGGGATACCGTTTGGTTGGTTTCCTATTGTCTTTTAACACTCATTACCGTGGTTTTACTCACATTGTATTCAGCAGCAAGTCTTCTTATGGACCAACCATCTTCAATTTTAGAAACAATTCGAAATTTTTGAATATCTGTTCGATGGCGAACCATTTTTAATAATGACGCCACTGATTAACGTCAAAGTGACATTTGTAAGATTATTAATATCAATCAAAGAACGAATGATTTACATAGCTAAAAGAAAGTGTACAAGTTTTTATTGAAATCAAGTGTACCCACTTTATAATAAATAAGTAAATTTGAGATATCTCTAGAATACACACGCCACTGTTGTTTACGCAATTCGCAACGTGGTTCCTAAGTGCCTGATTCCCCCTCCCGCAAACGAGTCCAGTGTATGCAAATGCATCCATGTTTCCGAAATATCATGCGAGATGGCAGCTATTATCGGAATATAGATATGCAGTTTTTAGTTTTCTAATAAATTTATTTTCAACTAATCCAAGAGTTGGGTCACATGAATATAAACGTTACAAACAGTGACTAATGTCGGAATGTTAAAAAATTTGGATACAAAATATTTAAAATGCATGCGAAAATTTTTTGACGACTCTAAAAAAAAAAAATACATTCCGACATTTTATACATATTTTTGAAAAATCTTGTAAAAATCGCACTCAAATCGGATAAGTTTTAAACGAGATATTCGAGAATTATGATTTAATAGGGTATATAAGACTCTTAAGATATCGTTCAGCATTTAAGTTTCCATCGTAAATAATTGGTCCCAAGATTTTATTTCGATACAGCCCAACCCAAACATTAAATGATGCCCGTCCCTGCCTTCGCCCTTGTTGATTTTGGTGCGGATTTTTCACTGCATAATAATGCTCATTGTTTCTGTTAAAAAGACCACATGTGGAAAAAATTACACTCATCAGTCCAGATAATTTTATTTAAAAAATCGCCATCTTGTTGCAATTTTTCATCAAGCCAATTGCAATATTCAATCCTTCTTTCACTGTCTCCTGACCTTAATTCTTGGCTGACATGTAGTTTATAGGAATGATACCTATGTTTTTGAAAATCGTCTGATTTCGGATTCTAGGCATATTTAGTTCTACGACAAATTGCCGAGAGGAACCCATAGGATTTTTCGTAACCTTTTTTACCACAAAATATTATATGTAATAAAATGCATATTATCATTTTATAACAAAACTTACAGCATTTATAACAGCTTCTTCATCTTCAGCTTCTATTCGTCCGCTATAAGCATTTCGGGGTTTACCAAAACTACCAAAAAGTGCTAAATTTCTGTCCAAAGCATTAAAATACGAATAATGGGGTTGTGGACGCTCGGGATATCTTTCTAAATATCGTTCACATGAAATTTTCGAATTTCTATTGACACCTTAATAAATCCGAAGCATATCACGTTTTTCTGAATTGGAAAACACCATTTTTACTGGCTCAAATTATTTAAAAATTTAAACTATCATATTTTAAGGAGCTATGGCGATTCCTTGTTTTAATATCAAGGCCGCCTTTTTCATTTTCCGTTAATATTACAGAAATGAGCTCAATATAAACGAGGTGGACGGACACATTAGATTGAAATAAAAGTATTTGACTTATCCTATTTTTTAAAATCCTATTTACGCATTTAGGATTTGGATATAATTAAGAAATATTACATTAGTATTTACTATTGTAATCTAAATTAGTTACCTAAAGAGTAATTTATTTTAAAAACAGTGCCGTATTAATTACTTTTTTTTAAATACGGAAAATGTCAGTTCTTGTCATCGAAACGTTTGAAAATCAAAATTTGTGATGGTTCATAGCATTTAGGTCGTCCAAAGGTAACAAAAATAAAATAAAAATCTAGGTCCGTATTTAAAAAAAATAAGTTAATGATGGTTTCTGGAAGACGAAACGTCTGATTTCAAATTTGATAGCGCCATCTTGTAGAGGATAAAAGTGGCAATGGGGAAGTGTTATTCGTTTTAAAATTTGTTTTCAAATAACGTCAGAAGAAAATAAAAAAGATTTTATGAAATTTTGTTTTTTTCCGGATATTTCAGAAAGTATTCGAAATTTTCAAAATTCCAACACAGCATTTTGATAAGCATCAAATTGCGCAACTTTGCCATAATTTAACCGATCCTGTATCTCTTGCGGTTTCCAAGATCCCAATGATGAGGCTCGAAAATGGGCCACCCTGTACAGTGTTTTGGTGTTTATAGCAACTACCTCATTTGTATTGAATAATGACAAAATTTGGTCTTACATCAGGACATCTGATTCCGGACATTCGAGTGGTGTACTGTTGATTTGAATCGGATTCGATTCGAGTACAAATCCATCCATTTTGTAACATGAATATTTAAGGAAATGCCTTTGAATTTGCTCTAGGTTATAAATATGAATATATTAATATGGGCACCAAATAACAGAAGTACGTATATTTAAGTCTAGATCTGATATAAGATTCATAGAGCAGTTTAATTCTGCAAACCCTACATTTTGAACCAATTGTTTATAATATTATGTATGTGACTATTAAAACTAAACTTTGTGTTAAAATACAACACTAAATCACGGACTGAATTATATCTAAGTAGAGTTATCTAAAGAATAACTAAAAATTATATTATTCCGTTTTATAGAATACGTCACATAACTACATTTGCTAACATTTAACAGTAAATTGTTAGCAACACACCATGTGTATATCTTACTGAGCGCCGCTTGCAGAATTAAGCTGTCATTTACAATGTTAATCGTTTTGTATAATTTTAGATCATCTGCGTATAGAAGGTTGAGGACGTCAATATCAGCAACATTATCATTAATGAACGTGTTGAAAAATAGCGGACCTAATACAGATCCTTGAGGTACTCCGATGTTCTGAATTCAGCTGATTGGCGACGATAATATTCTACAAACAGAGACCTTTATTTGAGATAGGTGCCGAAAAATTTTTGTAAATTTACAGAAAAATTTTCGTTAGTAAAATGCTTTCGAAAAGTCGGTGTAAATAACAACACAATAACAACCTGTGTGGTGGCATCAAAGGCAGTACTAATGTATTAAGTAAGACAAAACAGATTAGTTGTGGTAGATCTTTCATGTGGTAATAATTATTATAAAACTGTGGTAGCTACTGAAACATTTTCATGAAACAACATCTTTAGCAGTAGGGTTAAAACATGAATGGAAAGCTAAGATTATGATGGATTTATATATAAAAAAATTGAGCTAGTTTTTCTTACTAAGACTGTCCTGTACCAGTTTCTAAAGTGTGTTTTATTTTTACCGCAAATGGTTATCAGAAACAATAAGTGGACGAGATATTTTTACTTGTTATTTATATTTTTATATTATTTCTTGATTAACGATTGGATAAATTGAATGATTTCTTATCAAATAAAAAAAATACCCCATGTAATTAATACGCGCTCTGCCGCGGAAGCTAGATACCTTCGAAAGTAAATATCCTGACAAAAGTTACGAAGGATGCGAAATACTAGGCTAACATACCATGATTATTCCTGTTTTCTCTTTGGATGCATGTAGCATTTTTTTCTTTGAAAGTGTTCTTTGCATAAAAACCTTGATATAAATGATAAAAAAAGATAACAATAACATATTTAAAAAGATATTTTTAACAATTCACAGTAGTTGTTTAATTAATGTTTTAACATAATGATAAAGTCGTACAGTTTTCTTATGTAACTACCGTAATAAATAGTACTATCAAATTATGCATTAAAATGATTTTGGAGACAAAAAAAGGTGAGGTATTTTCCTGCACATACATGATTTTTTGTAAGAACAAGACATTGTCACATTGCTGTTGATATTGAGTTACCATTATCTATCGGTGAATATTTTTAAAGAGTCTCTCTATAATCTGCGAAATCGAACATATTTTAGTCACATCTGGGTCTTTTGTTTTTACCAAACTTTTAGTAACATAAGTAATCAAGTTACCAATTATTATTAATTAATTTCCTGTTTTTGAAAATCAAATTCTACTAGGATTACTGTTTGTTATATTAATGTTACTATCAGTTTAACTTACATCAGACATCTTCAGATACACATAAAATTTATCGTTATTTAAGTCTTCATCCTGCAAAATTCATTTATTGCTTGGAAATAACAACTGATCATTAAGATCATTATATTCACCATCATCAAGCTCAGTCAATTTGTTGAGGTAGCAGCATTAAATAGATGATTTATTTACAAAAAGTACAGACACAGACACATGAACTGATCCCTTTACATAGCTACATCTTGCATAAAATAAATTGTTTTGCTTAGCTCACAATCTGTGTTTTCCCAATCTTATAAGTTTGTAGTCGTTGATTAAGTTATAACTTAATGATAATAGAAACATGAAATTCGAATAACTGAACTATATTTAGTACATACTGCCACTCATCCAAAACATATTAGCACAGATTACTATTCTGCTAATGCCTGTCTATACTGCAGTTATTCGAATTTATATGTGTTTATTATCATTATACATTCTACAGGTAAAAATTATTAATTTTAGTTTCGTTGGGTTCGATTCAGCCAAATAAAATAATAACAGATAATAAACTTAAAGAGAAATGGAACGATGTCGATGAACCAAAGGACAAATTTTATATTATACATGTGTTATTTCTCTTAGTGGGTATTGTACACATCATGCCGTTTTCATTTTTTATAAATGCCAATGGTGTAAGTATTTATAGATCACACGAAATTCTGAAACTCTTAAAATACAACTATTTTCAGTACTGGATGTACAAATTTCGAAATTTATCTGCTGAAATAACAGACACCGACTCAAGGACAGTACTACAAACCCATTTCTCACCAGGAATTTCCATTGGAAACACAGTACCAGTGCTAGTTTTTATGTTGGGCTCAACCTTTTATGGGTATAAAATAAAAGCAAGACTTAGAGTTTTGGGTTCATTGTTCGTATTCACAACATGCTTTATACTAATGACTGCATTTGTATTAATTAACACTGATTCTTGTAAGTAAAAAATTTAATAAATTATTAGCATACATTAAGATGTAGTTGATCAAAAGGACTACCAACTTTTATAGTGTAATTCTTGTGCACAAAAACTACTTTGAGTTATTCTAATTTGTCAAGTTGATAAAAAAATTATGCAATTCGCGAATATACGCGAACGATCTCTGAGCACGAACGAGAACGTTCCTTAGTTTGCATCACTAGCTACAACCCTCACATTTCTAAGTATTTATAGCTAATGTTCCAAGTGGTCTAAAGGGCTCTTCTTTGTTACCTGAATTTCTCAAGAATTCTTTAATTTTTAAATAAAATCACGTGTGAAAGCATTGTCTCCTGGTTCTTCGACAGTCAAAAACTACAATGTGTTTACAAATGTGAGAGTGAAATGTGTTCATATAATAATCATCAAATGTCATTGAGTAGTGTGGCTTTAAAAACTGTACCATCACGTTTGTGATAATATAGCATCACAGGTTCCTGAGAAGGTATGGTCATTCTTGCCGACAGTGTTCTCTAGAATGTGCTAGGTCAGCTTTATTACTAGATCGAAATTCTGGAAAATGCAGGTGGAAATGGCTGATTTTCGTGTTTGAAAAAGTTCTGCATATACAACTGACGATTCTGTTAAAAGTCTGGAGAATGGCTGGACATCAAATGTCATTGAGGAGTGTGGCTTCAAAAACTGCACCATCACATTTGTGATGATATAGCATCACAGGTTCTTGAGAAAGTATGGTCATTCTTCTCTAGAACGTGCTAGGTCAGCTTCATTACTAGTTCGAAATTCTGGAAAATGCAGGCGGAAATGGTTGATTTTCCTGTTTGAAAAAGTTCTGCATATACAACTGACGATTCTGTTAAGAGTCTGGAGAATGGCTGGACAACTGTTTTTAATGTCGTCAGGGTACTTAGTATTTTTCTTGTTATTGCTCTTTGGAGGAGTAAGCAGTGAAGGGAAGAATTCTTTTTCAAAGGTTGAAATATTGTTGAAAATTTTTTTACTACACGCTGTTCACTTAAACTTTGCAGCGTTAGTCAGGATAGAGAACAAAATCTGCGCTGATTCTTGGTGCAGACGGCAGACGGATATGCATAAGTGCAAATTTCCTACAGCTGTTCATTTTCATGTTTATTTTATTTCATAAGCATTAATCGTAGTTGGACGTTTCACTCACTAAAGTCCAACCCAACACTGCAAAGTTTAAGTGAATAGAGTTTAGTCGTTCTTCAATGAACCTGTGAAATAATAGTTTAATACCAGTTTAATCCTGAAATTGCGATAAGAACGTCCCCTTGTACAAAGAAACCTATATGTCCTCAAATATTGATTCTTAACCTATTTTTGACATGAAAAATGAAATCCTTGACCTAAAAACATATAAATCGATACCAAACTCTCTTTTGTATGATGTGTAAAAAAAAGTTGTAACAAAATTTCAACATGTGTAGCCATTTTGAATTATAGCCGTCATTTTGGATTCCCATCACTTTGGGCGATACCTCCTCCTATATTTATTGTATAACCATAAACTTCACAAGTAGCATTGATTCCTTTTTAAATATTAGAGCAACCGAATTATATATCCAGAGTAATCCAGGGTGTATATGTGCCTCGAAATTTTGTTTTGAATTCAAGGTTAAAAACTTTATATGATTATCTGTAGTTTAAAGTAAATAAAATTGGATTAACTCTATTTTACGTAATGACTTCATTGTTTCAAATTTCCCATGCATCAATTCTAACACATTTTTCTTATAGGGCAACTGGGATTTTTTATATTAACCATGATAATTCTATCATTTATTAGTGGTAAGTACAACATTTGTAATATGATAAGAACTTTAGTAGTAAGAGAAATAGCTCAGATTATTTCGCTGATTTGAAACAATTTATCTGAAATAATCATTTAAAGTGGCTCTTTTAGCTCCCAATTTCAACATCTTTTAAAGTAGTAATTTATGGTCACAGATCGCCAATAATTCTGACTTCTTATTTCAAATGTCTTTTTTTAATTTGAAATAAAGACTTTGTATTTTAAGCCTATTGTTTAAAATGACAGTTTTTGATTTTTCTCATTCGAGTTAAATAATGTTTCAAAATCCGAAATCACAAAGATATTTAATGTTCTAAATTATTCATTTACTAAAGAATCAAAAGTTTCTTTGAATTATAAAAATTGTATTTTTTTTTTACGTAGAATCACATTTAATTTTCTGCTTCTTATGCTATTGAGAAGTTATTTGAAAGTCTTAAAAAGTGCGGTACACCTAATTTATATAATATTTATTACTATTCTTCATTAGAACAATACATTCTTAAATTTCAGGTTCAAATGCAGTATTTGAGATAGCAACACTAGCAATACTATCTAAATTTCCCCAGAGTTATATGAAAATCTACCTAATGGGCCAAGGTATAGCAGGGCTCTTCACTGCAATTTTACAGATCCTTTCTTTGGCTATTGGAACCTCAACTACGACTTCGGCTTTAATCTATTTCGTTATAGGTTCTCTATGCATGGGTTTCACTTTAGTTTTATTTTTTTGTAGTAAATATAACACGTGTTACAATTTTCACAACGGAAAGATCGAAGAGAATACAAAAAAAGATCTGATATCATTTGCTGAAATGAAATATCTATTTAAAGTTTTATGGCCCTGTACTGTGATGTATACAATATTTATGCTCACTGTCCAGCCAACCCATACCGCTATTACAGCATTGGTTGTTTCAGAAGATTATGGAAACGGAAATCCTTGGAATGGTAAGAATACCACAATAACATTTGGCAGAAATTTGGATTCACCATCAAAATCTCTCTTATTAGTACTACATGGTAGAAATTCAAAGTTATTACTGACCCATTTAAGGATCTAACTTTACTTATAGTTAAAAACTTATTGCACGTTGACACGAAATTTTGTGTATACCATAAAAGCCTGAAAATAAGTAAATCTTGTAATTTACGAGGATTTACCATTTTGACGTGGTAAATTTCCGAAAAATTGTATTTTCAATATAATTTCGGATTTTTACTACGCCATAATGGTCAATCTTATAATAATAATAAGTTAAAAATCCATTTAAAATTGACAATATACAGTAATAATGACACGTAAGTTAAAATAGCATTTCAATATATACAGGGTGTCTCACCAAGAACTGCATCGATCGATATAGGGAAAAGTACGCACCAGCAAATTTTCAAAATTTAGCAAATTACTAACAGCAGTGTGGTCAATCCAACTAAAATAATTACAAGCATCTGGCACTTCCGGTTATACCGGAAGTCGATACCAACTTGCTTATTATAAACAGAACACCCTATATATTAGAGGGTTTTCCAAAAGAGCATAAAATTCTGAGTCAAAAACATGTAGAATACCCTATGCCTAAACCCAACCGTTTCAGAGATATTTGCTATTTTAAAATAATTTTGACAGGTGTAATGGTTTACAATAACCTTTATAACTTTCTTCGTGTAAAAGATACTCATTTGTTCTTTGGCATGAAGAAAGAACATAAGGTGAGCTACGCTCCGCAGTTTAAAGAAATTCGACGATAGTATACCAAGTGTTCCATTTTTGACGGTGCATTTTGTAAAATTCAAACCGCGAAAACCTGCTTCAGTCAAATAGAACACCCTGTATTTTTTCACATCAAGTTATGTATAATTAAATTTCTTTTATTCTGGTATAGCATTCTGGGGGTTTAAGTTACAACTTTTTGAAATATTTGCCATTTTCTTAGAAATTCAAGAATTTTTAGTAAAAATTTTATCAAATTAGCCATGATTAGAAACAATCAGTAATGTCAGTCATTCTCTTATGTCAAAAAATGCCACCGCGTTTAAGTTACATCCACGAAGACTTTTTGAATTTGTTTATTATTTATGGAGAATGTGATAAAGTAATATCAAGAACATTTCTTACTAGATATCCACAAAAAGTTACCAGGATTAGTTCAATCGAAGGCGTTTATAAAATACCTTTTGAAATCAAAAGCTAAGAAACTTTTAGAGTTAAATAGGGTAATCCTGAAAGCTCTAACAGGCCTATATACCGGGCACTGCCAACTAAACTATCATCTGCATAAACTCGGTCTAGCGGAAAACGCCGAGTGCTGTCTATGCCTGGAAGATGATGGGAAGGCAGGCCACATCCTATGTACCTGTCCTGCTGTGGAGAGGATCAGATTCTCAATGTTTGGCAAAGGGCAACTACTGCCAGAGGATCTGGACACATTCTCACCCAATAAAGTTATGAGTTTCGTTAAGAGACTGAACTTATTAGGTGAAATATAACTAGGTGTAAGTCACAATAGGCCTGCAGAAGGTCGCAGTGACTCACAAGAAACCTAACCTAACCTAATAGGTCGTTAGAGCAAGCATCAGTTTTAGCGATTAAAATTCAAAAATTCCCGGAGACCGTTTAATTTAAGCAATAATAGTTTTTATATCTTAAACCAGGTGTGCGCGTTTTGGCTGTCAAATTTTAATCTAGATCTACCTACTAATTAAAACTCAGAAGTAGTTTTTTTTAAAGTTGATATATTTCATGACATTCCATCAGCGATGTTTTAGAAATCAAAAATGATAGGATAATGCGGCAAACGGCATTATTAAGATGTATCTTACCACCTCATACTTAGCCGAAATATTGAAACGTACTCCACTCCCTAATATATTAAATTAGAACATTTTTAAACTAATGATTAATTTAAAATTCACCATCGTGCGAAGAGACTGCTCTGTAATGACCCAAAACTACTACAGTTTCAATTTTCCTCTATGACTTTGATGTTGAGGTGGTTGAGGAGAGGGGATGCTCTATACATTTTCTTGTATTATTATTGAATAAACTCTAATTCTATTCTGTTCTATGTGTTGTGAAAACGAATACGCTAATTTCGGTCCCTCGCCACTCTAATACGCGATGTTTGCCACATTTTCCTATTCTTTCTGATTTCTGAGATGTCGCTGGTGGAATTATTTCAAAAGAACACTCTGTATAATACAGATCACTTTTAGATATTTACTACGTACCTGTGATAACCTTTCTCTACTCTGACATAACTGCCTTGTTGGGAAGAATTGCAAGTAACAAAGTGAACAAGGTAAGAATGTATTTTATTTGTAAAAAAAATCAAAGTTGTGCTTTAATTTTTTTTATAGGATTGTTAATTAAGTATTGTGTGTAAAGTCTATTAATGAAAGTATATTACTGAAGTGGGGTAGAACTTTAATGTGACATTAATACTGAGAGTTTCCACAATCCCTAAAACACGAATATGTAGTCGATGCGCATTTTGCCAATCATAGAGATGACTAAAATTAAAACTGAAATTTTAGTCACCTCCAGATGATGCCAACTTGATTGACGAAATTCATGTCGAGTGTTTTGGTTTAAGTTAAATGTATTCGATAAATAAAAGGGAGGGATGTCTGTAATATGACTGTAAATAATAAATATTTGAATAAAAGCAGAAATACTTAACAAACATAGTATAAGAAGAAAGTACATCCCCTTATTTTTTTAAAAAGAAAGTAGAAGCAAATGTATATAATGTGTAATCGTGAGAAGTGTATATGTATTTTAAATTACCGCAAGGATCAACTCTGAAGACACTGTCAATTTTGATATTTGTTAATGACTTATCCGATCTTGTGTCAGATGTAGAAGTCAACATGTTATTTAAAGTACTAGAACGTAATTACAATGATTTTATTATAACAAATTGAATTTAAATGTTTCTTAAACTGCATTTAAAGCTCCTGAAAAAATGTGATATATTTTATTACAGTAATGTCAATATTTAAGTAAGTAGCTTCTGCAAAATTGCATTAAGTGTATATAATTTTAAAGACCTGAATGGTTTATGTATGCCTAGACTGTTAATATAATAACAGTGCAAACTTTTTGTTTGGACTGAGGTATAGAATTATGTATTATTAGAGTCCGGGTCTGAATAGTAGATGACGTCAATATCAGGAGTAGATCCAGGATACTTGTGTAAACACATGCACAGAAATAATAAACATGCCATATGCACATATACCAGATTAAAACAGGTGTATTTTTAGCGCTGTACAGCCGTCTTCATATATAAAGCTGCATCCGTTACAAACATCAAGATACATCCTTTATTATTTTCATAGTTCTCGCCCCATAGTGTTTTAAGATTGCACACAGTAACATATCCAACATTTCCTCATTTTGCGTTCTAATGCCTTTGTTGATATTAAGCTACCGTCTCATTAATCCCCTAGTAATTACTTATATATATATAGTATACTCCACTAACACAATTTTGCAGAAACTGTTCAAATGAGGGTTATCCAGTTTGTTCCATGGAATGTTACACGCCGTCATCATTTTAACTATATCTAAATTAAATTGTTTTTGTCTTTCACATGTGTTTTATGATTTTCAGATGGAACATGCTGCAAAATTTGTATTTTCAATGTTCATGACAGTATAAAGTCTGCGTTAGCCAGGATTATCAACATAAAACTTTAAATCGCTTTTAAAATTTTTCCTATCGATGAGAACAAAAAATTAAAATAAATAATACGTCTTAAATACTGTATGGATTTAATACATAAAATTACAGGCAATACTAATACCTTCTTTTAATTGATATAAAATATGTATAGTTTAGTCGGTGCCATTTTATGACACTAAATAATCGTATACAGCAAAAACCGATACTGAAATGACGTCATTTATCTTCCGATGTCTGTAAAGAAATTATTTTTTATACATGTGCTAAATAGCTAAAATAATTACATCTTTTCATCTGCCCATTTGTTTACTTTGTTGTAGCAGGGACTGCGTTATTCAGTTGTTGCCGTGTAAAAAGAGTTGTTTTTTTTTATGAGGACATCAAAAGGTAAATTGATTTATTAAAATCTATACCGCTTTATTTTGGATTAAAATACGAGATAATTCCTGTTGCGAGTACATCCGTCCCTGAAATCTAAAATTCGGATCCAGACTTTATTATATTCGTATGTTATACATCACTACATGTCGATAGATATTTTAGATTACATAAATATAGTTTAAAAAAACTAAAAAACACGCTTTTAAAGCACATCAAACTAAAAAGTGAAAAATAATTATTAATATAAACTGAAAATAATAATGAACGAAAAATACTAGTATTATTGTGAAAAAAGCGTGGGGTGCTTTGTGCAATATTTTTCGTATATCGAGCACCCCACGCTTTTTTCACAATAATACTAGTATTTTTCGTTCATTATTATTTTCAGTTTATATTAATAATTATTTTTCACTTTTTAGTTTGATGTGCTTTAAAAGCGTGTTTTTTAGTTTTTTTTAAACTATATTTATTTTTAACTTTTTAGTTTGATGTGCTATGAAAGCGTGTTTTTTAGTTGTTTTAAACTATATTTATATTGCTTATTGATGCTGATATTATAACATATTACGATCCAACAGATATTTCTGAAAAAAAAAAAATTTTTATTTCAGCCGTGAGGTTCGAACTCACGCCGGATGAGTCTGTCGTTTCGCGTCGAGTGCCTTAACCCACTCGACCACCGGGCTAATTAACAATTATGAAATCTACTGACATATTAAGCCTTTGCTTTCACGAAGGGATACGTGAGGAAAGGATTGGCGATCCTGAACAGGATAATGATATAAACTTATCAAATTATTGTATTGTTACCGGTTCTTAATAAGTGTACAAAGTTTCAATTAAATCTGTCCGTTTAAAGTGGGTTAAAATCGAGTCCAAAGAGTCGGTTACAAACAAACATACAAACAAGCAAACATACAAGTGAAGCTAATAAAAGCGTGTTAAAAAACAGGTTTAATTTCTCACATTGTTAATACTACTTACTATTACTTCCAAGTGTAATACCTAATTCATATAATATTAACTGAACATTTTTTTGCTAATTATTATTTACAAACTTTTATAAATCTTATCACAGATAAGCATAACATATATCTTTTTAAACAATTATTTTCCCGGCTATTTGCCAAAACGCTGAAACTTGGATTACAAAAAAGATAATATACACATTATGTTCAATACAACTGACTCAATAATGTTATTTTTAATTTCAACTATTCTGTCTAGTAAAACCAAAAATAAATAAAACATAAGGTACTCACCAGTTGAACACTCACTTTAAAAAACTTTAAAATATCTACCGACACGTCTTTCTGCTTGCGTGTCGGTAGATATTTTAAAGTTTTTTAAAGTGAGTGTTCAACTGGTGAGTAGCTTGTGTTTTATTTATTTTTGGTTTTACTAGACAGAATAGTTGAAATTAAAAGTAACATTATTGAGTCAGTTGTACTGAACATAATGTGCATATTATCATTTTTGTAATTCAAGTTTCAGCGTTTTGGCAAATAGCCGGGAAAATAATTCTTTAAAAAATATGTTATACTTATCTGTGATAAGATTTGTAAAAGTTTGTAAATAATAATTAGCAAAAAAATGTTCAGTTAATATTATTTTTCATTCCGCTCTATATTTTAAACTTTTACCAAGAAGAGGAAGTTAATTTGTTTTTAAACCTAATTCATAAATTTAATTTTTTTTGCCTAGTATATGTGTTGAGCATTGTGTGTAGAGTTTTGGTGTTGAATCTGCTTTGTTGATGTCACATATTATAAGACATCTTGACCCCAACTCTCTCCGGGAATAGAAGGAATCGGCGGAAGTTTGTGAACAAAAAATTGGAGCAAAACTCCCCAAAGAAATGTTCTTGATTTCTATGTTATGTTAGTCGTTTGATTTTTTGATATGATAGGATAGTATTTAAAATACAATTTCGGTTTATATATTTTTTTCAACATAAATATGCATTTATTTTTTAAATTATTATTATTTTTTTAGAGTATTAATGGATATCTTCTCAACATTATCATGTTCGTGAGGATGATTATCTTTGTACCTCTTATATACTTTTGCAACGCATTGCCAAGGCACCACTTTCCTGTACTTCTACCTCATGATTGGCAATATATTATTATCATGGGCCTATTTAGTTTTACTAATGGGTACACTATTAACATGGTGTTTTTGGAAGTAGCGAAGTAAGTGCGCATATATACGTGAAGAAAACTAAATATATAACAAGTTACCTCAGTTGTTTTTCTTCTTCTGTTTTCATCAAAAGTGTTGTTTATTGCAATAATATTATATTATTGCCTTGTTATTTATAAACATTTCATATTTGTTTATCTTGGTGACGCACAAATCGTATTATAATCATTAATAATAAGTAATCAAAAACAATACTAATTGTTTCTATGGTCGAGGTTGAAGAAAAATAGTTCAGAGAACTGTGGTTAATTTTTCCTAAATTACTAATAAATTTTTTAAAAAATATTTTTAGGATGGTCGACCCCGAAAAAAGTTGAGGATGCTTTCATGGTTTTCATGTCATGTGCGGCTATCACAGGTCCAGTTATTACTCCTTTAGGCATATTCGCAGTGGAACTTTTATAAACTAACGATGTACCTAATTATATAAACATTATGTTTATATACGAATATATTTTTTCAGCAGCAGTGAATTTATTATGCAACATAAACTATGGATATATAACTCATTCTACTTATGTGCACGCTTTGTGAAGAAAGATGTATTTTTCATACCTTCAGAATATACTATGTAAATGATGTAAATAATTAGCCAATATTTTTATTTGGTATATTAGATTTTTATAAGGAGCTGTCTTTTCTTATAAAAAACTAATTAATTTAGAGAGCATTAACAGCGGAAAATAAATATGTAAAACTAAAGAATGTTGTATTTTTTAGGATACTATTTAAAGATAGCTCATACAGGGTGATCAAACATGCATTTTCCAAGTCTTTTTTCTCAAAAGCGGTTTTGTAGCAGTCTGTTTTTCAAATTATGTTTAAGAAAGGCTTCAGATCGCTGGATGCATTGTTCTCCAAAGGCACCCAATTTGTAATTTGTAATTAAAATATCTGATGTGGCCAGCACATAACTTTCTCATACCAGTATATATCATCCTGATCTAAAAAAAATCATTCTGTTTAATTCTTCACTTACCTGAATTAAATTTAAAAAACGTACCTTGAAATGTTTCATAAAGTTTTTTTAATAATTATTTTATCAACGTCCATCGATACTGTCAATAATAATTCATATAATATATTTTAATAGTTTGACATTGACATTTCTGTAACTAAATTAGATACTTCAAATGTCAAAATGCCAGATTTATTCTAACCCCATTTTATGAGGTCCAACGCGTGCAAATTTTCAGTTTACATCAGCTTTATTTAAGTACTTGGAAAATATATCTTATTCGCTTGATATAGTAGACATGATTTATAATCCTTCATTAAGAATATATTTTTTTCTAGTTCAAATACAAAAAAAGTTTGGGTCCAGTGGACCCCCTTTCAGCTGGCCAATTTTGCTCATCGCCGAATTTCTCAATTGTCTTTGGCCTTTAGAAAAAGTGTACCAAATTTGAAAGGTTTATCGTGATACTACAGATATGCAGACAGATTTTTTTCTATAAAGTTATGTTTTTTCATTATAATTCGTCTAGATTCATCCAGAAATGTAATAACAATTTTTAATTTTTTTCCCTGAATTGTACCTTTTTTCTTCTTTCATTCATTATGTCTCTTTTGGTGGTACCACATTCACCAAATTTAATGAGTCACCTAAAATGTTGTTGACAATCTTAACTGCCAAATTTGGGAAGTCTTGCATTAGTATTTTTTGAGTTATCGCGCACACACGCACACACGCACACGCACACACGCACGCACACACGCATGTACGCGCACGCACGCATGCACGCACGCACACACACACACACGCACGCACGCACGCACCGACAGACATCATTCGGAAAATAGTCAGAATGGATTCAGGAGGGTTCAAAACGTATAAATCAATCAAAATCTCGATATCGAATAAAATCACGATTACTATACTTCTTTATATTAGGTGTAAGAAAGTAAAAATACATTTTCTTAATCGAAATTCTTAATCGAAACAATGTTTGAGTTACACAGTGCAATACACTTATCGTCTTAAAATTTTGGTTTGTAAGGAATTAAAGGGATGCACCTCTGAGTAATGGACTAACAAAAAATTATAAAAAGTAAAAGTTTTGACGTTTCGTTCTACAGCAAGACGAAAAAAAAAATAGGCAAACCAGTAACGTAAAATATTTATTCTCGGATTTACCAAAAAGTGTTAGACCAGAATTGCACAATGCTAAATAGAATTTTCTACTGCAAGTTCAAGAGAATCTACGTACATCCGTCACGGTATAACCAGTAGCTTATTTCTCCTTGTTGCTAGGTCTCGTCGTCGGGAACCTTCAAGAACCGTTATTCTGACCCGTTATTCTGAAAAGCATCAGTGTAGTAGTGGTCGTCAGAGTAGCGTGTATGTTATCAGAGAAAAAAAATAACCCGTGATTAAGCGCGGAATTGGTTTAGTGACAATTGTATGCATTTTATTTTAAAATGAGGAACGACAATAAAAGAAGGGGGAATAGTTTGCTCATGTAAAGGGTGTACAAATAAAAGTTATTGTAGTAATAAAAAGTTTTATTCATTTCCTCGTGATGTCGAAAGGTAAGTGAAAAACTGTTTTATTATTGCAAGCATAAAACATATTGAATTTAGTATAGGAGTTAGGTATTGTTTTGCAAAAACAAGAACCATTGTCCATTAATGATGTAATTTTAAGAGTATAAATTGAAAGTATAAATAAAATAGGACATAGAATAAAAAATAAAATCTTTAGTTTTGTATTTACAATTAGACGAATGCTCTTCTGCATCTATTTTGAATGATTTTTAAAGATATTACAGAATAAATTTTAAAATGTGTGTATGTTGTAGACAAATTACAAATTAGTCATTTTATGAAAAGTTTAGTCATTTTTTAAATGATTATTGGTGCTTTTCTTTTGTAAATCCATATTTTTTCAGTCAACACTGATAATTTCAGCCAGGCGGCGATGGGTTATTAGATTTATGTAAAGCAATATGTATAGGCGATTATTTTTAACGCAACGTATCTTGGGGTTCTGTTATTTGCGGGCCATTTACAGGGTGAGAGAGTTAAATAAAGTTAAAGCATAATAAGTACCTTCTTTCAATGGGATTATAGGACTATAAAAAATAAGTTGAGTTTTGTATATAATTATTTGCCGTAAGTCGGTTTATAAGGCAGCTACAATTCCTTAAAGGGGTAAGTACAACATAGTTATTTGCCAATAAATTCGAAACGTCCTCAATAAATAAGCGACGTTGTTATTTTTTTTTTCAGTCTGTTTCTTAGATATTACTTAACAGCTTTTAAATAACTGCATATTTCTTAATAACTCTAGATCAATTTCTTAATAAAATGCACCTGCAATGCAGCTAAACACAGATGATCATTTACTTCATATCTAATCTAGACACTGCACTGCACGATAAGCTGATACTTGGTTAATTCTTCTCTATGCCTTATTGGAGAAATCGTGGAAATGGGTGGGTTTTAATAACGCCGTAGGTACAGAACACAGCGCTGACAACATTTATGCTTCCAATTCCAGTCGAGCTACAATGAGGATAGGATAAGATTCATAATAAAATTGCATGGTGCTTTAAAATTATTAGACATTTACGAATAGTCAGTCGGCTTGAATATTCGACAGTCCTATTTTCGTCTGGTTTTAAAAAGTTTAAAAGATAACGACGGAGATACTAGATGCTTCCCTACTTATGCTGTGGAAATATGTAGTTCACAAGTTATTAGGAAAACATTTAGGTAAATATTGCTTAAATTTATTTAACACTTGATGTATATGCAACCATTCATACTGTAATGTTTGTAGAGCGTTTTTCCATAAAACCAAGGTGATCAAGTGATATGACATTTTTAACAAGTGGGTGGATGTGATTATATACAGACCTCAAAAATGTTCGTGAAATTGTACAGGTGCGATAGTTTTTGACATCAGAGATATCGCCATTCTTTAGTATGGGACAGACACTAGCAGTTTTCCAAATATCTGGAAAGACACCTTGTCTCAGGGAGAGATTAGGTAAATAGCATGCTTAATGGTTGCGCTAAGATACATGCGCAATCTTTAACAAAAAAGCTGGGGACGCGGTCAGGGCCACTAGTCACTTCGTTTTTCAATTTCTTCATTGCAGGCACGATTTCTTCCTCGGATAATGATTGAATATTTATATTTGGCATATTGAAATTTATGTTACGAAAGTTGTGTTCATGAGAGGCACCATTGGACTGAAGAAAAGTGCTGAAGGTCTCAACTATGACTTCTGGATTATTTAATTCTGCGTTGTTATTATAGTGCATTCTACTGGGTATTCTTGATTGACCTCTTTTGCTGTTAAAAAAACCCCAGAAATTCTAGGGAGCGTCTTTAAGTGAGTTTTCAATGTTGCTAACATAGTTCTGGTAGTCTCTGCCAATAAGTAATTTTACTGATGATCGAAGTTGTTTAAATATTCATTGCTTTGATATCTATTGTACTGCCTGAGATAGTGTTCTTTATTACGAATAGAGGTTATAAGTTCAGAGCTGTATCATATTAAAATGTCTATTAGGATATTTACATTTTTTGGAAACATACTGAGGGATAAGGATTTAAAAAGATTAGTAATTTATCGTTATTCTTAGTATGTTGTTTAATTTATATTATGAGGTTCGGTAGGTATGTACATGTTATTACTTCCTCACCCCTCAAAGTGAGGAAGTTGTATTCGTGAAAAAAAATTTTGAAAATTTGTATTACTTTTCTGGACGAATCTTGACGAATTATGACGATACACAAAATTTCAGACAGAAAAAATTTTCTGTCTGTCTGTCTGTCTGTCTGGTTTGCGATAGCAGCTATAATTTTTGAGTTAAAGCTTTCAAATTTGGTACACACACTTCAAGGAAGAGATTGAGTTCGTTGATGATCAAAATCGGTCCCAATGTCTAAAAAAAATATTAGTGACATTCCACCAACGTGACTTTTTTGAACCTCAAAAAATGTGGCGTTTTTGAAACGTCAAAGAATGCTACTTTTTTGAAACGTCAATGTGACTTTTTGAAATGTCAAAATGTGACTTTTGAAACGTCAAAAAATTTGACTTTTTTTGAAACGTCAAAAATTACTTTTATTATAAACTCCACCACACGTCGAGATTTACTACGGTGAGGAAGTTCTGATCTCCAAGTAATTGGCAGCAGTTTTTTATTATATTATTCGGTATAAGATTCTGATTTTATAACATTGTGTTAAAACTGTGTACCTAATCTATTTATGAACAATATGTTTTCTTTTTGAAGTTTTTTGTTACCTAATTATATTATGTTTAACATACACATCTGAATTGAATAAAAAAGTATGTGTTTTCTCAATATCGTCCACGGTAAAAACATAAAAATGTTAAGAAAATTTGGACAAAAATCCACTGCCTTTAACCTTTTTTACGTAGAGCAGAGACAGGAAACATATTTGTCAGTTCGGCATTTTGAATTTGTATCAAAATTGCTTATAAACATTTTAACCATTAAGTTGATAACGCGTAGGAAAATCCCATGATACAAATGGAAAATTCTATGTTTACCGTTTCCAACAAATCAATGTTGACACGCAGTTTTTATTTCAACACTATAAAATTTTTTTATTATTTATTATATCACAAACAATTCTTATTTGAGAATAATAAATTGAATTTTCAAATCTGGATACTTATATTTTTGAGGATCTCTAGCATAACTGATTGTGAGACAAATGGTGACGACAAAAAGCGACAACAATTTCAAATTAGGTCAAATGTGTCCAGTGTAATTTTTATTTCGGTGCACGTCGAAAATTAACCCCCATTAAGAAAGCGATACTAAAAAAAAATTGGGAAACATTAAAACAAGAAAATAGTGGATAGAGTAGACGGAAATGACGGACGCAACAGGCCATTATGTGGCAAATGTGTTGGTTGCTAAAAGCTGTCCCTTCACATTTAACACCTGGGGTAGATAGATGCGATAATTGCAAATATAAAACAGATTTTTGTGAAAGAGACTAAATGTGGCCTGTCCCGATATTCTCTGCCATCAGAACCTATTTTAACACGTTGGGGGACATAGTTGGATGCAAATCTCTATTATCACAATTATTTTAATGTCGTAGAAGCTTTTGTGCTTCAATAAAATCCTGAATATTCACAAGCCAATTCGGAGGCTCAGCAATTATTTAACAATCAAAATATTGGGGATGATGTACAGTTATTTATAACAATTATAATGTAGTACTGGACAATATACACAAATCCTTTCGCAAAGTTCTTCCTTGTACCTAGCATAATTTCTAGCACTACTTAATAATGTACAAACTTATTAGAAACATTAACAAATACCAGGGTATGCAGATTTGTACGAGACTTGGTGACATTTTACAAAAAACCAAAACCAAAAAATTATGTGATATTAATTGGTGAGAAACATCTTTTAGTTGATAATTTATAACTTTTTTAAGTTTGCAAATGTAACCTCCGTCCATATTGAATAATCATTTTCGTTGTGTTGTGTTTACACAACGAAGAAGGCGTTTTTCGGAAGAAAATATAGAAATTGTGTTGCTCCTGTAAATATTCTCACGTGTTTTCTCTGGGCCTTTATCCAGACGACCGACAGGACTGTTGAAAGTTGTGCACTTTTCTAAACACTACGTAACATTTACAATTGTCACTGCGACGCTGATTCTCATTTGACGCTACTGGATTACTATGGAGTTTGACCCAGTCTTGAAAGACAACACGATTAAAATGAGTTTTTAGAGTTGACCGTTGATTACGGTCTTGATGTGTGTGAAATGAACAAGCTCGAACGTAAACAGTTTCGAAGAACATAAAATAAAATGAGCCGCCCCTGGCTCTAAATTATTTTATGATACTGTGATAGATAAAATACTTGTTTATCTACCGAGAGGTACGAGACTAATTATTTCGCCGAATTGTTTTACAAAGGACGTATAATAGAGTAAATAACAAATTTTCGCAATGCTTTGATATATCTGTCATTGCAGGAATAAAAAAATGAGAAATGTAAACAAATGCTTACTAAACAAAACAAAACTTTTTAGTAATTACTGTAACGAGTGAATATCTGTATGTCATCTAGTTTATAAATCATAACAAAACTGATTGTGACTAGTAACTGTTTTGAAGACATTGGTTTGATGGTGATGCATAAGGTATTCATTATAAATTACCCACCCCTTATCATCGTTATTATTGCCCATAAAAAAAAGTTTTAAATAAAAGTTGTGTGGTTATGACTAAATTTTGTTATAATGCCATCAAAAGTACAGTAGCGTGCAGATTTCAGGGGATACAAAAAAAATATTTTTTAAATGGGATACCCTGTATATTATTAAATTTTTGAAATGATCCTTTATTCCTGATTTCAAAAACATACCATATGTTACCCCTACATATACCGTTTTTGAGTTATTAAACTATAGTTACTGTAAATATAGAGAAGTTAACACTATTAAAGTGGCATATGAAAATGACAATGATTATGTTTGATAAGTGACATTTCTTTAATGAAATAATCAAAATAGTTTACAATGAGGAAGAAAAAACCAAATATTTATATAAAATAGATAACAAAGATTTATTTAGGAAATTTAAATATAAATAATTGATAACTCTTAAAAGATGTTCGATGTGTCCATCATTATTGCCAATTCATAATTGAAAACGTTCTTCTTATATTTATAATTGCATCTGAAATGGCTTCATTATTTACATTTCAAGTTGAATCCTGTCTGTAAAGACTTGAATATTATTATTATTATTAATACAATGTCTTTTAGAAATCCCCAAAAAAAAAAAAAATATGAATCCATAGGGGTCAAATCCGGACTATTAGGTGGTCATTTAATAGATCCATTATTCCCTATCCATATTGGGAATACATTATTCAAATAATCTCGAACGGGTAGGACACCATGCGGAGTTGTCCCATCCTGCATCCAAATCATATCATCAAATTCGGCTTCCGGAAAATTCTGCAAAAGAATGTTTTCTGCTTATGGGATAATTATTTCCAGATAGATAACTCCAGTTAAAGTATAATCATAAAATACAGGCCCAACAATTTTGTTTCTGAAAATTCCACACCAAACGCTAACAATTTTTCTTCCTGATTTTTTTTATTTGTCTTACCAATCTTTTTCTGTTGTGCTTGTTTTCCCACGACCTTCAATTTTTCTTATTAAAAACTCTTGCCGTAGAAAAGGATGATTCATCAGTCCATAATATTTTAGTAAAAAAACTCGGGATCTTCATCCAACTTTTGACTTATCTGGCGGCAAAAGTCCAGCCTTTTCCTTTTATGAGCCTCTGTTAAAACTTGTACGGGTAAAATTTTATATGGTCTGTAGTTGTTATTTTTTTAACGTACGTTGGATTTTGGAATAACTTTTACCTAATTGATCGACTGCATTATTTTTACTACATTCAGAATTTTCTAAAAAATAATACAATGTTTCAAAAAACTCGAAATGAAGCAGTATATCTAGCTGTTCTTCCTGGTTTGCTTGAACCACACGTTTTTTTCTACTAAAACTGGAGGTATTATTCACCTTTCGGTAAATATTTTGGAACGTATTTTCTGATGGTGTTGGACGATTTGGAAACAACACCCTATATGCTTTTTGCTGCACGTTTATTTTTGTTATTTTGTATATAACAAGTAAATATTTGGACTATTTCTTTCTCACTGTAAACCATTTTGATTATTTCATTAAACAAATGTCACTTATCAAACACAATAGTTGTCATTTTCATAGCTCACTTTAATAAGTTAACTTTTTACAGTAACTAGTTTAACTAAGTTATTCGACGTTTAGGGCCGGTTGTTACGACGTGGTTTAGCCAGAGTTCAACTGAATTTTGTTTAAAATCGAAGATTTCGATTGTTGCAACAATCGTAACATTTGACTTTAAACGAAGTTCAGCAGAACTTTGGCTGAACCATGCCGATACAACTGGCCCTTAATAACTCAATAACGGTATATAGTAGGGGTAACATATGGTATATTCTTGAAATCAGTTATAACCACACAACTTTTATTTAAAACTTTTTTTTCTATAGGCAATAATAACGATGATAAGGGGTAGGTAATTTATAATACCATCGTCATCAGCTTAAAGTCACCACCTTCTGATATGCTCCCTTTCTAGCACTATTGGTAGTGAGACGTGCCAGAAAGAGAGCATCGAGAAAGGTGGAGACTTTTGCTTTGTTTTAATATATTTAACACGTTTTTTAAATGTCTGATTTCCTATATACTTGGTTGCAAAATAACTAATAGCTTAATATACTTTATATACCTAACATATGACAGCGTGGTCGAGAGATAAGTGCATTAGTCTCTCAGAAGCATTTATTTCTCTCAGAAATAAAAATTAATACCAGCGTAGTCGAGTATTGGGTGTGTGTTTATTGTTTCTAAATGTGTAGCACGTTCCACACAAGTTTGGTTTGAGATACAGGGGTTGCATTATCTGTGGCGTTTAATATTATATATTGTTAACTTAATGATAAAAATGCATTAAATAACAAAATAAAAAAATCCAACAATAAAGCAAATATCCAAATAATTATATTGGAATAGTTTAATATCGTCACAAGTTTTTTTATATTTTGAAAGATAAAAAAATTATACTGATAGGTTTTGGGAATTATTACCATTTTTAATCGTTGTTTGTTAGGTCAAAAATGTTGATATCATCAGCCTAGTATATCAAGTGAACTTTTAGTATTTGTCTAAGTCGTCTCAAGATTAAGCAGTGTGATCCTACATATTTGGTACCTATTTCTCACAGTCTTACGTATACAGCACAGATTAATAAACATAAAGCTGTGCTTCCAATATGACCAGTTAGCGAGGTAGAATGAAATCTTGCAAATCAGTTTCTGAAAATGCAAGAAGTATTGTGGTTGGATGACTTTTTGAACTTTTAAATTCATTGGAAATTTCAACGGAAGTTTCTTTCAACTGACGATGCTTTTGTTTGGGAAAGTTTTTTGATAATTTCCTTTTGACTTTAAGAAACCTTTATTATATTACTAATAAACTCTCAAATTATCCGACTCCGTTGCCATCTTCTTTTCCTTGTTTTCAATTATTATGTTATATTATTATATTATATTATTATAATTTTCAATTCTAATATCTGTTTTCGCTATCTTAGAAAAACCATCTAAGATTCTGCTATTGTGAATAAAATAAAATTTTCCACATTAAAAAAAGAGGGGTTAGTAAATCGCTCATCATTTTCACAATATGGCGTAGTAAGCTTTACCCTAATAGATGCTATATTCAGGTGTGCCAGGAGAAAGAAATGAAATTATAAAAAATATACATATAATGTCGACAGCTTATCTACTACTTACGCGATTTTTTATCTGTGGTAACTGATAGGTGTTGTTTTATTTAATTTTTACATGAATTAAGATTAAACGTTTTTTTGGTAAATCAGAGATTTTATACAGTTTTGTTTTATTTTGTGTCTTAATTCTGCAATTTAATGGTCTATATTGGTGAGTATATTTTAAAATCATGGAAAATATAAAGAAAATTTTACATTATTGGTCGAAATGTTATAACAAGTTACTAATCAGTAGTTCACCTATAAATATTGGAGTCTTATCGTTAACTGAAGTGAAGGGAAGTGAACGAATAGAATTGCTAATATTTTAAAAATATTTGCGTATTTTACAGAAAAGTGATCCTAAAGTATTTTGCAGATATGTGAATTCACAGTATCAAACGGCATAATGCAACAATCATCATGTGACCGATTCCTGGTGAGAAAATAGGCTCTGTCTCTGTCTTCTTTATCTTTATTAATATTTCCATCTCTTTTATGCTATATTCTCTAAACTAGCACTGACGTAGTTTTCCACACCAAAATACCATATACTGCACTCAACGCGCGTTTCGCAAACCAAGTTGGCATCATCTAGAGATGATTAAAACTAGAATAGAATATAATAGAATAGAATTTACTAATTTCAGGAAACAGAAGTACAATAATATACAAATGTTTAAGAAATGTTGTCAAATTAAATAAAGGCAATTTATTTTGTTATTATTATTATTATTAAATACATGTAAATAAATAAATAAATACACTATAAACAAATCCACAAACTACATATGTGAAGCAATAAATAACAAAATCTGCAAATAATAATATAAATATAAACTCAACGCTGAGACACAAGTACTCTGCTGAGATGTAGTCAATTGAAACAAATTCGATATAAAAATATTAAAAATTGCAGAAGCAAGAACAGTAGAAACAATACACATAGTATAATATACACATTATCTTTTTTTTATTAATTACTAATTTTAGAAAACAAAATATCTAGATACATTTGTTTAAAAAATTTTGTCAATTGTTACAAGTAATATATATCTAACAAATCAAAAAGAAGACAGGTCACATTTCAATATAACAACATACTATTTTATACGTTACAATGTGCAAGTTCAACAAAAAAATAGAAAATTCAAAAATATAAAAATGTATATAAAAATGCATAAATGCATAAAACAAACAATAACAAAAATCAAACACCATATAAATATTTAGAAAGTACGTCAAAAAGAGGACAAATTCATTCACTGTATAAAAGATTTTCTCAATTAACATCGACTTCATTGCTTTTTTAAATTTATGAATATTTAGTAATATTTTGATATGTTCAGGCGGTATATTAAAAAAACTTACATCCGTTAAAGAGTAGACTTTTTTGGAATAACATAGTATAATGTTTGTTTGGTAGTAAGTACATTTTTTTTCCTTGTTTGATGATTTACTCTATTTTCCCACAGTTTTTGTTTGTTATTATATACAAAATACAATATTTCATAAATATAAACAGACACGAAGGTAAGAATTTTAAGTGACTTAAAAAAATCTCTATATGGTTCACCACATCCAATGTTTGCAACTATACGTATTGCTCTTTTTTGTAATAAAAAAACTTGATGCGCATCGGAGGATAAACCCCTATACACAATACCATATTGAATGGTACTATGAAAGCATCCAAAATACAACTGTCTGACAATCGACTGATTGCATTGTTTAGATGTTACGGGACTGTGCATAACACGTCTTAGCTAATCTGAAACACACATATTGAATGTGACAAGACAATTTAAGATGGCAGTCAATTGTTAAACCCAGCATTTTAGATTCGGATAAATAGTTTACAGTATTTGAATCACATAGTGTTAAACTACTATTTGATATAATGTTGGACTGAGATGTCTTAAAAACTACATAAGTTGTTTCCTTCTTAAATATTCCTATTCCTACGGTTTCAGCTTCACAAAGATTATTACATGTTATTAATATGTTAGTATCGTCGGCATAGGACGCTATAATACTGAAGCCATGTTTAATGTAGTTGAGCATATCATTAATATACACAAGGAATAAGGTTGGTCCCAAGTCGGAGCCTTGTGGTACTCCTGTATTGATAACCGTTAGATCCGAATCAGCATTATTAACAGACTTTCTGGCGACGACCTGACAGATATGATGCAAACTATTTATTTGTCACGCCTCTTACCCCGTAACTTTCCAATCACTAACCTTATACTAGCTATGTAAGTATCCTATTTATAAATAAACTATTGTCACGGTTCGGTGAACCGTGACCCACTAACCAATAAAGACAGTTATTTGGAATTATTAATTTACACAGTACTAAATATCTAATAAAAATTATGTTAAATCCTTTGATAAGATAAAAACATAAGAGCTAAAACCTTTACTTATTGTAAAAAACTATCTTAAAATATCTCAAAAACTATTGGGTTTTGCATAATGGATATAATGGTTAAATCAATTGCAAATGAACTCTATTAACATGCCCTCAAAGAAATACGTCGTCTACCAGTCACCCTGTATATACAGAGTGTTTTAGTTTTATTACTAATAACTTTAACAACTGTTACATGTCAACAAAATAGAGTTATTTTGTATATAGTACGAGTACAAATTTTCCGTTGGGGCTTTTGTTTTCGAGATACAAGATGTCGAAAATATTTGTCTTTTTTTCTGAAACTAAAAATTATTAGTTATTATTTATATTTGGTATTAAATACCAGTATGTCAGGTTGCATCCATCAGTTTTAATCATTTCCAGATGATGCCAACTTGGTTGACGAAACGTGCGTCGAGTGCAGTATATAGTGTTTTGGTGTTTCGTGGAAAACTACTTCAGTGTTATCTTCACATCAAAGGTTCCAACCCACTCCAGGACCACTAAATACTTATATCTGTACTGTTGAAATGGCGAATTTCTAAATTCGATGTTTTCATTTAATATATTTTTTAGAAAAAGATAGTGAAACAACATGTACCTACAACGTAATATTTAATATTAAAACACGTTCTCTAACAATATTTAATCTCGACCGAAAGAAATTTTAATGAAGTATATGGCGGCGTTTGCACACCCGCGTCGCCAGGATAGGTTTAAATCGATGCGATGTTAAAATTTTTCAGTTAGTAATATTGAAAATCGAAAACATTTGGTTCATTCTAAGTATCATAGATTTAATATATAAAATTACAGGTAATACCGATGCGGTTTTTTTAACCAAGAAAATACGATTATTTTATTTGGTTTCATTTTATGAAACTAAATAATTGTGTTTTCCAGGTTAAAAAAAATAAGCACCAGTATTGTCTATAATTTTATACAGGGTGGGGCAATAGTGCGTCGGACCTCGATATCTCGAGTTCTACGATAGCTAGAAATTGTTTAAAAAATTGCAAGTAAACTAGATAAAAAAGTCTATAACTGGAAATTATTTTCGAACATACAGGGCGAGCCAAGACGAAATTACAGGACCAAGTGCCTTTTTTTTAAATAGAATGCTATGTATATCAGTACATTTTTTGAAGCCTCTTTCTAGGCTCTATTTATTCCTATATTATTATTGGCTATCTCCCAACCACCTTGATGTAATAAATTTTTTTTGTTGAAATAATGCCATCTGCAGATGGATATTAAAAAACTCACCACAGTAACAATTATGGGTTTTAAGAAAAACTTACGTGAATACCAGTTACGAGACATCTAATTAATGTTTTTGAATGAATCATTTTCATTTTCTAAAAATGTACAGGGTGGCCAAAAATTAGTATTCAATTAAGAACTTTTTAAATTGAATTTTCTCAATTTTTTCAAACGGAACACTCTGTATATTTTTAACGATGTGATGTAAAAATGAAAAACGAACATTTTTGTAAGTACTTCCCTATGGCTAATTGCAACCATTTTCGTTTTATAAATAAATAAGTGTCAAATTCAAGAATAAACTTAAAAAAAGAGGTTCCCTCAAATAATTCATTAGAAAAATTTATAATAGGTGTTCGACGTGTTGCCCATTTTGATTGATACACGTCTTTATGCAATTTTGAAATGAGGCGATTTAGTGGGACCATTTCCATTAAAATGAGTAAATAGTATTTAACCAGTCCTTTACTGTAATGTTTTTTTTGTAAATTTTTTTGCTGTTTTCGTTATTCGACAAGCAATAAAACCTCAGTTTGGTATAAATTGTCGTGTACAAAGGAGCATTTATCACACTTATCGGTCGTTAGTTACAATTTGTATTGAATTTAAAATATTTGGAATTTTACAATATGAATTTTAATAAAGCAGAACTTGTAGACATGACTTTTGTTTTGGGCGAGTCAGACAGAAATTGTTTACTTGCCAATAGAATTTATCACCAACATTATCCTGAAAGAAGACTTCCTGATGTTAACAGCTTCCAAAACCTTCTCGATAGATTTCTGAAAACTGGAAATGTCGAATATAAAAAAAGTGAAAGAATAAAACGTGTTGTGAACGAAGAAAATGAGTTTTCTGTGGTGCTGGCAACGGTTGAGAATTCCCATGTTAGTCAAAGAGAAGTGACCTCATTAGTAGGAATAAGTAGACGGTCTGTGGGTCGAATCTTAAAAACAAATAAGTTGCATGCATATCATATTCAAATGCACCAGGAATTATCTGATGACCATTTTCAAAAGCGCCTACAATTTTGTAATTGGGCCAGAGGTAAAATGCAAGTTGATGTCAACTTCTTCAATAATGTTTTATTCACTGATGAGGCAACTTTTCATAAAAATGGATTTGTTAATAGGCACAATTTCCATTATTATGCTTCGGAAAATCCTCAATTTTTTATGCAAGTTGATAACCAACACAGATGGTCTATAAACGTTTGGGGAGGAATTATTGGAGAACATGTAATAGGGCCACATTTCTTTGATGGTACATTGACTGGAGCTATTTATCTTCATTTTTTGGAAAACTATCTGCCACAATTAGTGGTAAATCTCCCTGGAAGAATTCGAAATAGGATGTGGTTTCAGCAAGATGGTGCTCCATCACATTATTTAAATGCAGTTAGAGATCACTTAAATAATACCTACCCTCATCAATGGATTGGAAGAAATGGACCCACTAAATGGCCTGCTAGATCCCCAGATCTTACAAAAGTGGATTTCTTTTTCTGGGGATACGTGAAGGAAATTGTTTATAGAGACACACCAACAACAGTACAAAATATGAAGGAAAGAATAATAACTGCCTTTAGATCTATCACACCGGCAGTTTTAGGAACAGTGGGAACCTCATTTCAAAAGCGCATAAAGATGTGTGTCAATCAAAATGGCCAACATGTGGAACATTTATTATAATTTTTTCTACTGAGTTATTTGAAGAAACCTCTTTTTTTAAGTTTATTTTTGAATGTTGTAATTTATTGCTCAATAAAACGAAAATGGTTGCAATTAACCATAGGGAAGTACTTACAAAAAATGTTCGTTTTTCATTTTTACATCACATCGTTGAAAAATATACATTTGAAGAAATTGAGAAAATTCAATTTAAAAAGTTCTTAATTGAATACTAATTTTTGGCCACACTGTACATTTTTAGGAAATGAAAAATGATTCAGAAACATTAATTAGATATCTCGTAACTGGTATTCACATAAGTCTTTCTTAAAACCCATAATTGTGACTGTGGTGATTTTTTTAATATCCATCTGCAGATGGCATTAGTTCAACAGAAAAATTCATTACATCAAAGTGGTTGGGAGATAGCCAATAATAATATAGGAATGAATAGAGCCTAGAAAGAGGCTTCAAAAAATGTACTGATATACATAGCATTCCATTTAAAAAAAAGGCACTTGGTCCTGTAATCTCGTCTTGGCTCGCCCTGTATACTCGAAAATAATTTCCAGTTATAGACTTTTTTATCTAGTTTACTTGCAATTTTTTAAACAATTTCTAGCTATCGTAGAACTCGAGATATCGAGGTCCGACGCACTATTGCCCCACCCTGTATATTAAATCTACCTATATGGTATTTAGAATGAACCGAATGTTTTCGTTCTTCGACATTACTAACAGAAAAATTTGAATAGCGATTTATAAAGTTAAATTGTTTATCTGGTGAAAACGCAACCAAATGATTCATTTAAGGAAACAAAGGATTAATAAATAATAGACACATATATTAAAATTGTTTTATTATGCGTAAAAGTATACAGGGTGTGTCACAACGACCTTAAACTATTTGTATTTCCTAAACTGCTAAGAATACAGTTACGATTTTTCTTTTTTGTACGTTTTCAATGGTGTTCATTCCAACTAAAATATTTACATTTTTCTACCACTTCCGGTTATACCAGAAAAGGCAACCAACTTCGTTATTTTAAATGTAACTCCCTATATATTTTTGCATTTTTAAATTCTATGGTAAATTCTAATGATATTTTATGTATTCAAAATCTTACGGTTAAGGCGGTAATAAATTTCTTAAGTTTATTTTGACAGATGCAGACCTTTCAAAAACAGATAACAAATATTAGACAGATGTTAGTTAAGTCAAATTGTGAAGAGACACCGTTTGGGAGAGATGGTAGAGATTAAAGTGAATATGAACTGAAACAAAAATAATCATACGGGGTGATCAAAGATCTTACCTACGTTTCAACAATACGTCAAAACTAATTTTTTTTTAAATGGCAACCTACAAATTGAATTTCAGTTCATGATCCTTCATTAAAAACTAATGCAAAACTGTGGAAGCTTTTATATATCAAAAGTGTACTGTTTTTGAGATATTTACTGTTATAACAAAAGTTACACGTATTTTAATAATTTTAGGTATATCAAACTGCCAGATTCATCCTAACCCCATTTTATGAGGTCAAATGCGTACAAAATTTCAGTTTACATCAGCTTTATTTAAGTACTTCGAAAATATATTTGGTTCGCTTGATATAGTAGACATGATTTATAATCTTTTATCAAGAATATATTTTTTTGTCAAATACAAAAAAGTTTGGGTCCAGTGGACCCCCTTTCAGCTGGCCAATTTTGCTCATGTCTTTGGCTTTTAGAACAAGTGTACCAAATTTGAAAGCTATATCTCAAAAACTGTGGTTGCTATCGCGATACTACAGACATGCAGACAGAGTTTTTTTCATAAAGTTATGTTTTTTATTATAATTAGTCGAAATTCGTCCAGAAATGCAACAAAAAATTTTAATTTTTACCTCGAAATTATACCTCTTTTCTTCTTTCAATCATTATGTCTCTTCTGGTGGTACCACATTTAACAAATTTAATGTGTCACCTAAAATGTTGTTGAAAATCTTAACTACCAAATTTGGGAAGTCTCCTATTAGTATTTTTTGAGTTATCGCGGATACACACATACACACACACACACACACATCCACACACACACACATCCACACACACACACACACACACACACACACATCCACGCACACACACACACACACACACACACACACACACACACACACACACACACACACACACACACACACACACACACACACACACACACATCCACCCACACACACACGTACCGACAGACATCATTCGGAAAATAGCCAGAATGAATTCAGGAGGGTTCAAAACGTATAAATCAATCAAAATCTCGAGGTCGAAAAAAATATATTAGTTATAAGAAAGTAAAAAGAAATGTTTTTCAAATGTATAAACTCACATACGTTTTAAAAACGTATGTGTGTTTACTGGGATTGATTTTGGGGATGAGATACAACCGAAATATGCTAAATATCTTTATTATATGTACAGTGTAATCATTTTAATGCTTTACCAGATTTCCTGGATTTATTTCAAGTTTTGAAAAAAAATTACAGGAAATTCGAATATGAAAACTGTAGAACAATCGAACATCAATTAAAACAACTAAAGTCGAACTATATAATAGATTTATCCATGCATCGGTAAACTAAATGAGAACAATTTTGTTTCTCTATTGTCATTTAACCCCTAAAACTACTTTCAAATCACCATAATCCATGTTAATGCCATCTAAATAATATATGTACATAGTAAATATTTCACATACCTCGTATTTACATTAATAATATTTTGATAATAGCATCACTCAACAAATATCTTATCTAAATAATTTTTATCTTTGGAATGTAGTGTTATCAGCACATTCCAGCATCTATTTTTGTAATATTAGGTGAAAAGACAATTATAATAATGTTGCAGTAAAAATGTAGTAAGATTAAGTTTCTGAAATCATAGGTATTTAAAATTTTGATATATGTATGACATGTATATTGCAAATAGCATAGTTCAACCAACACAGAATATTTAAAACAGTTTTCGTAAACTGGTACTATAATATTCATTTAATTTTTTTCTTTGGGGGTGTTAATTACAATAAGTTTTCTACTAAATTAATTTGCCTCTGAAAAGAATCTTTCATTTTGAGGTTAATTTAGTTGTGTAAGTACATATTAATGCCAGTTCCGCTAAAGAGAAAATGTAAAAGTAACAGTAGCTTAATAAACTTAACACATTTTCACATTTTTTTTAGGTACTACTTCGTCTGCTCGAAAATACCTTCTGGTCCCCACGCACAAACTCCATTAAAAAATGTTAACTTATCCTGATTATAGATTGCTTTATACGTATGTTTGCGTCAATACGATAAGTTAAAATATATCAAAGCAGATTTCTTAAGTGGATTAAAATACGGTGAGTGTCATTACATAGTGACCTTTTGTTTATATTACTAATTTTCTCATTTCAGTAATTCCACGATGAAAGTGACGCAAATAAAGGATAGCTATTTTGTAACCTATGGTATATTTTACTCAATGGGAGTTTTGTCATTCGTACCACATCAGTTTTTTACCACATCCACAGACGTAAGCAATTTTTAAATTTATTTTTCTCTCAATAATACGTTTAATAGTACTTCAACTAATGTGATATTAACGTCAAAAATGTATACTGCTCTCAATAATAGCGCCTCTCAAGGTGTCTTCGTTCATTTGGCAAAAGCATCTGATAAGGTGAGCCATATTCAATAAGATATCATGGAATTCACGGTAAAGCGCAAGAATTGTTTAAAAACTATTAATTAGCTAGAGAATAATGTGTTAAAATTGGCAATAGAATGAATTCTGAGAGAGCTGTAAAGTATGGTGTTTCTCAAGGAACTGTGTTGGGGCTCATACTATTTACAATTTATTTAAATGACTTTACAATCCAGACTAATCGAAATTAGTTTTGCAGATAATACAGTCAATTTTTACACTAGTAACAGCTAGTCTGAACTAAAATTAACTCTAGAAAATTATATGACACTAAAACTATTAACAATAAATTTCAGTAAAATCAAACACCTTTACTTTATTAGTTTTAAATCAATCGCTTTTTATAAAATGTGACTCAATTGAAATTCTCAATCCAGCCTGCTAAATCGGTGAAATATTTAGGCCTAACGCTAGATTCCCATCTTAGATGGATTGACATTGATTAAGAAAATTAAGAGGGTTACTTTCAAAATTTAAATTCCTAGAAATAAAACAGTTGAAAATAACTCTTTGGTGGAATTACAGTTGTCCTCTTCCATTATCGCATGAGGTGATGTTGAAAACACATCATACTTTAATAAATTAGAAGTTATCCAGAAATGGATATTGAAACTAATATTTAGAAAGAAACTTTCCTTCTACAGTGACAACATCTGTATGTATAATAACTATTTGCATTAAAAAATTTTAAAAACAAAAACATTACTTCAAAATCAATATTGATCATTGTTACCAAACTAGATATAAAATAAATTCATTGAAGATTTAGTTGTTAAAACAATTGGGAAACTTGAGTTTAAGGTCTTCGACACTCGTGGGAAATTTATGAACTATAACCAATATAATCGATAGAATGTTGATGTTTCTGTACAATACTAATATTTAAAAATTAACAACACTGCGAAATTTTTCTTTTCAGTACTGGATGTACAGATTTCGGGATCCCCTTCGAGATCGACCTGGACCACCACGATTCGAACCAGGAAATATTGGTGAGATGGGTTATGCAAAGGAAAGAACACCATTGCAGGCGAGTTTTACCTCGTCATTTTCCATCACATGTCAGGTTTCCATGTTGGGATTTCTTGTAGTAACTGCATTATTCTCCAAAAGGCTACCTCCCCACCAAAGAGAATTCTGGGAGCACTTCTTTCTATGTTAGTTTTGTTTTTAATAAACACAGCTTTTACTAGAATTAACACAGATTCATGTAAGTTGTTTTCCATGTTGTTACTAAACATATTTATACATTTTAAAGCATCACAAATATAACAAGTTACATGGAAATTGTCAAAATGATCAAAACTTAGACATTTATTAACTTTTATTACATTCATAATGGAATAAAATACTACAGGTATTTGTAGTGTTTGGTAAAAAACATTTAAATTAGCTTAGATTAGATAAATTTAGATTAGCGGTTAGTGTAACAACCATATAGTATAAGGAATGTTGCATAATTTATAAAAAAAGTAATTGATCTTAACCAATCTCAATATAGTCTGATAGAAAGTTCTTGTGGAAGAACCAAGTCTTCCCAACTAGCATTTCATATCTTTATAAAAGCTGTAAAATAATCTTACAGCAAATATTGCAAATATTAGAGTTGTATAAATTGCTCTCTCGAACGTTCTTATAATTATTGTAGGAGTTCCATAAGTGCAAAAGGGCAGCACTTTATAGAGCAAAATTGCTCTATAAATCATCTTATAAATGTTGTATTAGTGTAGCTCTAAAAGTAACAAAACTGTTTCATAAACATCTATAACACCTTTATACAGCTAATATAATAGAACTCTTATAAATCACTCCCAAGAGGATTGTACATAGGTAGCTAAGCTCTCGGGATTCTTTTTGTACCTAATATGTCAAATTTCCGTTATATTTGTTGACATTTGATTTTGATTGAGGTATCAAATCGATGATTTGTCTTTCCTCGCACTTTCTTTGGGTAATAATAAGAAACTGTCCTAAGATAATTAAAAAAAAATTATTAAAAAACCTCTGAGTCAAAAGGATTAGTCAGTGGTTTTCAAAAAAATAGCTTTTGTCTGCGCAAAAAAATTTCTTTAAAAAGTATTATCCTGAAAATAAAACTTAAATGTCAAATATTTTAAATAATAACGATTGACACTTTGAAATACTTTCTGATTCCGTTCACAAAACAAAAGATAATTTCTCTATAGAGCCAAATATGATCTTTGTTTAGAAGGAAATAAGTATGAACACCGAAAATATTATGTGTACTAATAAGTAAAAGAAAAAGAGTAGTGAAACCACACGGGTAGCAGTTTGTAATATACTTTAGAAGATCTGAAAAATAAAATTTTATTCCGTATTAATAAATATGAATCGGCAAAACAGAATATTTTAGAACAATCTGAATGAATGAATTATAGCAAAACTTCTGATGAAAAGAATGTTTTTTTCTTTTAATTCAAAAAGTGATTTTCGAATAAAATATTTAATGTCTGTAATATGGCGCCTAAAATATTGCGTTCTAAAATGGCCGCACGTATATAATTCCAATTTGAAATCACAAACTTGTTATCTATAGAATTATTATACAACAAATGGAACGTTTTATTTCTCCAGGGAATATTAAACGAACCATTATCAGGGAGCAAGTTAAATACATTTTTTCTGGTATAACTATTTTTTCCACACTGAAATTTATTTCTAAGACAAACTTTCCACTCTTAAATTGTATTTATTATGGTCAAACGACATTATTGTTAATACCGAAAAATCTATATCTACGGACACCTCCAAATAATGGAATATTTGCACTCCAGATTTCTTAAATAGTGCATAATTTTTCTTATTAGCACATTAAAAATGTTCCCCATAATAAACTTACGCAGCCATACAGAGGCAGGTAAATTACATCTTTATATTGGTCAATCGCAACGGTAAATCGCCGCCGTCTCTTCAGAAACACACCTGGTGCTTTAAGTTTTTTTATCACTTTGATATTTCCATATTGCTTTGTAGGTTACACGACACTACATTTTTCCATTTAAATTTCAAAATAAAATGGCGTTTGGTACAAAAGTGGATGAAAAACTTACTTCAGCGGAACGCTCATAAAACTGTTCTATTAAAGTTCTCCGGCAGCAATTATAACACTATTTTGTAACAAAAAAGTGATATTGTTCTCATAAATGTTCTGCAGAACACCGTCTGACTATTTACAGTGTCTTTTGTGCAAAAAATTACCTTATAATTATTGCCATTTTCACTGTATTAAGATAGATAAGGAAGAGCTTCATATAACATCACATATTTGCTCTATAAAAAAATCTTTAGCTGCATCTAAGAGCTATTACAAATAAGCCATAGGGCAAAAATTATGGAACAATTTTGTTATATAGCAGAAGTTGTATAGAGTTCTTAGGGTAATAAAAAAAGCTTTTATAAAATAGTTTTATAATTTGGTCGTAAGAATATCCGCACAACATAAAATTGCTACTGATTTGCCCCTAGAAACAAAATTGCCTTATGGAAGAACTTTATACAACAAATTTATAAATCCACTGCATATATACAGCTTTTACATACCATAATTTTCTCAAATAAATGATTATAAGGGTAGTTGAGTTCATTACCCTTATTTGGTACGTGTAAAAACTAAAAAATAAAAAAAATATAAGTAGGCTTCTGATAAAAACTGTTAGAACCTGAAACCAAATAGTAACTTCTTAAGAATTAGGTTTGAAATTTAAGTATTCTTGAATTTCATTATTTGTTATTTTTGGTTATATGATATTGTATATTTTCTTGTTTAACTAATTGTATTAGGAAAACAATATTAATAAAAACAGTTTGTTGCAGTTCAGGAGGCTTTTTTTGCGATAACAATAGTGCTGGCCGTTCTACTTAATGGTATGTATTGTATTAATATTGTTTGAAATGCGCATTTTATATTACCAACGGAAAAGTATGACAATGTATTTCATAAATTAATGAACAATATTCCAATAAATAAATGTTTTTTGAGAATGTTTGCTATATGACAAGATTGGCTAGTCAGTGGCTATCGGAAGTTAATTGATTCGACCGATTAAAATTCACCTATTTCTCTACATTTTTGGAAATATTCACAGAGACGCATGTTTAAACCCCTTATAGCGGTATATCATGGAGAGCCCAGATTTTAAGGGACTTTTTACGATTCATTTAGAACTACTGAATGAACCTGTGTGCAAAATTTCAGCTCTGAGGATTTTTTCGAAGTAAAATGACATGGTGATATTTTCGTTAAATATTAATAGTAAAAGAAAAATATACTGCTTCACCCAATAATCATTCTGTTGTCTTATACAACAGGGCAACATTTTTTAAACTCTGATACCAGACTATGCATTTTAGAAGATTTTTGGTGCACTGAATCCAAATCTGATCTCAGAATTGCTCCATCACAACAGGTTTTCGAGATATCCTAACCTAAAAATTCAAAAAAACACAGTTTTTCGCTATATTCGGAATTATATTACACCGCAAAAATATTTGTCTCCACAAAACTCGTTGCGGTATCTGAAAGTACTACTCTTCCTGTTCAAAATGCATTTTGAATTTTTCAGATATTTTATTTCTTCTCAGAGAAATAGCCCGTTAAAATTAATTAGTTTGGCGTTTTCGTTACAAGCATACCAAAAAAAAGTTGACTTTCATTCGACGCCTGAGGTTATGTTAGCTTAATTTGCCATTATGCTTGGGGATTAAGAGTGTAATGTCTTTTATTAATGAAGAATTGAAGAATGGTGTATTATCGAGACAAATTTTTCGAACAAAAGTTGTGTATTTTTGCTAGAGAAACATGATGCAACTTTTGACTGAAATATTTTTCGCTACCTTCCTTAGTTCTCGTAATATTTGCCTGGAATAATTAGAACGGATTAGAAATGCTGTGGTAGCCTCTACCGAAAGAATGGAGCATTATCGAGAAACATTTTTCGAACAAATGTTGTGTATTCTTGCTATAGAAATATGAGTTCCTACTTAAAAAATCAAAGTTGACCTTGAAATGACCTTCAAAGTGATCTTCCAAGGTCATCACAATTATATCATTCTATTACTCCTTCAAAACCCTTGAACTTTTGTCTGAAATTTTTTTTACTAAAAATTGACAAACAAATTAAGAAGCCTTGTACATTAAAATGGGACACCATGTATGATAACAAATAAACAATGTTGCTACTAGAAAGATGATTTCTCCAAGAAAAATTTAAAATGCATTTTGATGGGGAAGAGTAGTACTTTCATATGCCTTAACGAGTTTTGTGGAGAAAAATTAATTCGCGGTGTAATATAATCCCGAATAGGTATCGCGAAAACCGTGTTTTTTGTATTTTTAGGTTAGGATATCTCGATACCCTGATATGACGGAGCTATTCTGAGGTAAGATTCAGATTCAGCGCACCAAAAACCTTTGGGAAAGTATACTCTGGTCTCAGGGTCTGTAGTTTCGTCCAATTTTATCGGCCTGTGTAATCGATGTTAGATTCACTGTATCTTTTTCCTTTTCAGTAAGTAGTGCAGTAACCATGATAAGTCTCTTCGAATTAGTCACAAAATTTCCATTAGGTTACTTCGCCGCCGTCCTATCGGGGCAAGCGCTCTGCGGAATATTTTCGTCTCTGGTTCAAATTTTGACACTCAGTATCAACTCTAGAAACCCTACAACTAGCGCATTCATTTTCTTTGGAGTAGGATCATTGATTATACTTCTCACAACAGTATTTTATTTAATAACAAAAAGAAAATCGAAGTACTTCATTTACCGTATTGGTCAGTATGAAGGAACATCTAGAGACGGTACACAGGAGAAGTGGACTGTTAATTTATTTAAAATGAAGACAGCCTTGCAGAGGACCAAGTGGTATTTGGGTTCTATTGTATTTGTAAAGGGTTCCTCCGCTATGATACATCCAGGTCTTGCAGCTCTTGTAGTTTCTGAAGATAAAGATTCTGGACTTGGAAATGCATGGAATGGTAAGTATACATTTTAATAGTTTAACCCTTGTAAAGGATTAACTGACAACCATAATTCTTGTGACATTAATCTAGAGAACAAGGGAGTTATTCTTAATTACAAAATTCTCTCTTGTAAGGAGTCATACAAAAGACTTGCTTGATGGACCTTGTTTAGATGGAAACAGTTTAACTGTTGATATCCAGATAATTAAAAATATAGTTATCTAGTTGAACATAAATTTATCAATTCTAATTATTTTAATACATATTTCTTTTCAGAAATATACTTTGTCCCAGTAATTACGTTTTTGTGTTTTCACTCATCGGATTTTATTGGAAGAGAGGTTGCGAGAAAAGTAGAGAAGGTAAGTGATCAATGCTTTTATCGACCATGATCCTCAGATAACAAAAATATTACATTTACGCACCCCGAATAGTTATCTTCGATCTATATTATAATTGATCAAAATTTTTTTGTTGAGTTTATTCACTAAAAATTAGACAAAAACTGCTATGTCTAATAATTTTTATCTTTTCATGATAGCATTTGTTAGTATCGATATTAAAAATTAAAATTCACCTATGTAAATTTAGGTAAAATATTTATCTGGTGTATATGTTTCGTATATTCCATTTCTTGTGACTATCCATACATACATTGTAACTATCTACATATATCAGGGATAGATATAACATAATCCCTTGCCCCTAAGGACAAGCTGTAATGAAAGTTTGACCACATTAGAAAAGTTTGTCAAGTATATGTTACAAATACAAAAATGATAGATGTTGGTGAGGTGAGAGTGTTGATAAAAAGGCTAGCTAAAGATGAAACCCTTCCTCCAACAATAGGTTCCTTGTAAAGTATTATCCTGAAATACCACCACTTACAGATCTTGGTTGGGAAAAAGTTGGTGATTATTTTTAATCGATATTTTGCACATGTAGCAATTGTGGAACTGTTTCGATGCATATGTGTGCAAACGAGATGCTTGCCGCCATTTTCTTGTTTACGAGATGCATTGGACTGTGCAACTGTAATGGTGATTTCGACCATTACAATAATTTTGAGGAAACGAGGACATTTTAAGTGACGAAGAAGATCTTGTCATAATTTTAAGCGACGGAGGAAATGATGATTAAGGTTTATTAAAAATTATTCTTGTATTGTTTCATTTGGATAATATCACCCTTTAATGCATCCTTTATGCACTTACAAATTACGTATAAAAAAAATTTCTTTTAAGATAAATGGTAACAAAATTTGTAATTTGTTGTAATTTATACCCATTTACAAAACGACATCTGTTTTTTTAATGAAAGGGGGGAAGCGACATTGGGAATGGATTATTGAAATGCAAAATATACACTAAATACAATATGTACTGTAAATTTCAACTTTTCTGGAAACCCTATCACCCCCGTCTTTGCATACGCCACTGGTGAGAATTCTTAGGAGATCTAGAAGTGTACTGTAGTGTAGTTACATTGGTATTTAACAAACATGTTATTGCTACCTTAAAAAAATACAGTACCAACTATACTTTTTTCCCACGTGATTTACAGAGGTAGGATTTACCAATCGGATATGACAAATTTAATCACCAGGGTGGCTTCAGGTTGTCAGATGTCAGATTTTCATGCATATATGAAACGATATTCTTGTACAAAAATACAAACAGTGTCTTCATGTAAACCAATATTGAAAAAAATTATGAAAGTTGAATGAAAACGGTTAAAGAGAATGTGGTTATTGTGAATTATGCAGGAAGAATTAAGGAAATTAAAATTTTAATTTGAAAATTAAAATTGTATTAACTCGGCGGTGGAGTTTGAAGTAGGGAAGTGTGTCTACGCCTTGTGATATGATATCACAGACATAGGAGGACATCACGGCCACGTACATACCCACAAATTACTCCACGAAAACCTCCCCTTGTACTTCGATGAAAACTGACCAAAAATAAACACGCACAATGATAAACACGCTCTAAACACATCCTACGCCTAAACACACCTCCCATCCTATCCACATCTCCTTACAAGACGTAAATACGCTTTCCTCCTTCAAACTCCACTGCGGACTTAAATACAATCTTAATTTTCAAATTAAAATGATGATTATCTTAAGCAGGTTTTTTTGTAATTTTTCCTGCATAATTCACTATAACCACATTCTTTTTAACCGTTTTCATTCAATATTCATAAATTTTTTCAATATTTATTTACTTAAACGCACTGTTTGTATTTTTGCAAAGAAAAGTGCCCTGACCACCACCAACAACAAGTACGCATAGATAAGCCAAAAAAATCGGCTTCCAGGAGGGCCCAGCCGTATACTGGCGGTATTGTCGTCCTGACTAACTATCCTCCATATATTAATTTATTTGTTTTATATATACCTATATATAGTGAGGTCCATAAGTAACGGATAAATTCATTATCTACGTAATTTACAAGTTATGAGTAAAATCCTGAAACACGTCAATTTTTAATTCCAAAATGACATTTTTTGAGCATAATTTTATACCTCCCCTTCAGCCCCTTGGAGTGACAGCTACCCCCTTAAAAATTCTAAATGGAATGAGGGTGCGTGTGATAACTTATTTGAAAGAGTTTTTAATTCTCTGTCCAGCAATATAAGATTTTTTGAATTTTTTTATTGAAAAATGTTACACTTTTAGTGTAACTAAGTAAACAAAAGAACATGAAACAGTTTAAATCAAATGTTTAAACTGGGCGCCCGTTGCTTCTTGACAATAATGGAAGCGTTGCTGAAATTCTTCTAAAATATTTTGTATCGTTTCCGAGGTGATTTGATTAATTTCTTGCCTTAATTTGTCTCTTAAATCATGGACGTTATTTGGTCTGTTGAAGTAGACTTTCGATTTTAAGTAATCCCATAAAAAATAGTCAAGCAGGGTCAAATCGGGAGAACGGGTAGGCCACTCAACTTCACCGCGTCTACCGATCCACCTATTGGGAAAAACTTGATTCAGATAGGCTCTTACTTCCAATGCAAATGTGGTGTAGCTCCGTCCTGTTGATACCAAATATTTCTATCAATTTCATTACGGCTGTCATCATCTGGGAAAAGTATTCTTAATTCTGGAACTAAGAAACTTTGCTAGAAATTCAAGTAACGCGCTCCAGTTAATGGGCTGTCAAAGAAATATGGTCCGATAATTCGAAAATTAATAATTCCAGCCCAAACGTTCACCTTCTCAGGATACTGAGTATTGGCCTCCATCATCCAATGTGGATTTTCTGGACTGTTCCATTCAAGACGAATGTTGTTTCATCAGAAAAAAGAATGTTTTTTATAAATAACGGATCATCTTGGCATCTATTTGCCATGATTTCGCAAAATTCCAATCGGCGATCAGGGTCATCGTCGTTAAGTTCATGAACTAAACATATCCGATCGGTAATCCCACGTATGATTATTTTAACCATGTCAATTCACAATCAATATTTCTTTACGAAGAGATTGATACCAGGCTCATACTTGTATCTTTAAAAATTCCATGGAAGAACCCCTGCTGATAGACTATTATTGCGCTCTACATTTTTTTTTTGATAACCCTCTTAATGTTTCATTGGCATATTAGACTATTGAAAACTTTTTGTATACTCTATAACGCTTTCCGTAATGAGTAATAGAATTCAATTTTAGTTTTATATTTGACATGTCTTGTGTATTTATCATTATCCTATAGATTAATAAAGATTATAAGAATTTTTCTAGTACTTTGGTAGGACTTATATCAATCATGCAGATCTAATAATGCTTGAGGCTTAGTATTTTTCTGTTGAGATTGTTCATAGGCTTCCTTCCATTTATCGGGAAAGAAAAGGTATTTGTTGTATTAACTGGATATATGCAGCATATTAGCCACACAATGCCATTTTTAAATTGTTATCTGAGATAGCAGCTTTAGATTTAATGCTATTATTAAATAAATTTACTTATCCTCTACTGAGGCTTACTGAAAATTAAGGGTATTTTTATCCATTTAATGATTATTGTATTATATAATAGAACATTTACATTTTAATGCATCAACTGTAAATACCGGATAATTTCCGTGAATCTCGGACCGGCTTTCTAACTGGCTTGTCTGAGCTCGCATAGGAAAGCACAATAAACACGCACAGCGAGATCTAGACCGTGTTTATTCACTATTTAGTTTACCTGCAAACCTCGCAGTGTGTAAACGACGCGAGGATAAAAATAAATAGTAAAAATTTGGTCGCATTTTCGTTTGTGACTGTTGGCAGTTGAACTGCAGAATATTTTTCTTGGTTTGATGATTGTTGGGTCGATGAATATGCAGTGCACTATACCCTGTGTAATAGAAAATTAATATTTCACCATACTAACAAAGCCCAACGGCATCCTGAATCGAAACTTCATCGTAGTAATAAAGCAAGAAACATATCAAGACAACCTGCGTATAGTACGTTTATTTACGACTTGTGCATATTGTGTTGTTTACTACATTTACAGTGGAAATTCTTAGAACGCCCTGAATTAAAAAACTTGTATGATGAATATATGCCCGCAATTCGCATGTGCGCAAAAAAATATTTTACCGCAGTGTATAAAAAATGTTATGGACAATATCAAGAAGGACGATATCAGTACGTGTGGATTTGTGTTGTGGGAACCATAGAATTTAAGGGGCATAAAATCATTAATGTTATAATGCTATTTTAAATGCTACTCCCCCACTTTTAATATCTAGTAAACGGGTGTTGCAAACCAATGCACGAACAGTTGAGGAAATAGTGGTAAATGCTTTGTGTAATATTGGTGTTAAAAGTGAAAATGTTTTACTGCTTGTATCAGACTAACAGATCTACATGTATACCGGGTGGATCCGAATACAACCTCGGCCGAGCTGGTTGAAATGTTGAAGTCTCATTTTCCTGAAGTAAAATGTGAAGCTATTACACCGAAACATCCACAGCTCTACGCTTCATTTAAAGTGTCAGTATCAGATGAGAGTTTTAAAGCAGCTATGAATCCACGGTTATGGCCTTATGGTGCCTGCATAAGTCGTTTTTTATACATTCGCAAAAAGGAAACGCCTGTAATAAATTAGTGTTTAACCCCAACATTCTTCTGTTAAATGTAAATACTTTAAGTGTAGATAAGATAAATTTGTTACATGAAGATATTTGTAGTTACCCAGATTTGGATACTTTATGTTTAGTAGAAATCGGAGTTAAATCGGAAATAGTTGACAGGATATATATTGATAATTATAAATTAACTAGTGTTTATTGCAGACCTTCAAAAAAATGTGGAGGAGTAGGAATATGGTCTAAAAATAATTTGGATACAAAAAAATTAACGTAGCAGTATCATGTGTTGAACAACATTTTGAATATTGTGCCATATCCTTGAAACGAAACAATATAAGTACAATTATTATTAACTGTTATAGAGCTCCTTCGGGAGATGTAGCTTTATTTTTTGATAAAATTACAGACATTTTGAATATTTTGTTTAAGCCTAATCTAAATATTATAGTTTGTGGCGATTTTAACTTCGATATGTATAATAATAGTGATTTTAAATGTTTGTGTACCATTTTATCTTGTTTTAATCTAAAACCTGTGGTAGAGTGGCCGACCCGAGTAACGGGCACTACGTGCACGCTAATTGATAACATTTTTATAAATTTTGGTAATGAAGGAGTGTGTTGCGTACTTGATAATGTTATTTCGGATCATAGAACAGTATTATTAGAAGTAGATAATTATGGCTCAGTTGTTCGCAATAAAAGTTACATCAGGAGAAACTTTAATGAAAATAATATAACCCAATTTGAAAATTCTTTAAATAATGAAAACTGGCACTATTTGTACGGCCTAATTGACATAAATGAAGGATTTCATTATTTTAATGATATATTTATGTATCATTTTAACGTAATTTTCCCTGAACGTAGGCATAATGTGAATAACCAAGGGAAAACATGGGTAAATGATTTAATTAAACATTCTAGCTCAGATCTTAAAGGACTTTTTCGATTAAAGCAAATTTATCCTGATCTGATTCCTGCTTATAAAATAGCAAAAAAATAGACATACTTCCTTAATCAGAACAACAAAAAAAGAATATTATCAAAATAAAATATTTAGTTCAGAAAATCCAGCACGCGCAGCCTGGAAAGTCGTAGCGGAAATTTCTAATAAACAGAAAATCAAAAATAATATAATAATAAAAAATAATGAAAGAATAATAGAAAATCCCAAGGAAGTTGCTTCAACTTTTAATTCTTTTTTTATTGATGCCCCAAAGAGTTTCGTTGACAAAATATCTACTCTTGATATTGTAATACCAAATAAGATAAATGTAAATCATACTTTTTTTCTAGAACCTTTCATTGAAGATGAACTGTTAAGTTTATTAAAAAATAAACTGAAAAATAAAAGGTCTGCAGGACCAGATGATGTTCCAATGTTTTTAATTAAACGTGTGTTGAAATTAATAATAGGTTCACTAACATACCTAGTGAATTTATCTTTTTTAAATGGTATTTTTCCCGATTTATTAAAGGAAGGAAAAGTGGTACCTATTTAAAAAAAAAAGATCCAATGTTGTTAGAAAATTATAGACCGGTTACTGTCCCGTCTGGCTTTTCTAAAGTTTTCGAGTATGCTTATTTAGATCGATTGACAATATTCTTAAATAAATTTAACATTTTATCTGATAACCAGCACGGTTTTCGTTCTGGAATGTCCACCATTACTGCCACAAATTCTTTTTTTAGCGAAGTCATTAGGTGTATTGACGCAGACGAATGTCCTGTTGGGGTTTTTTGTGACCTCAGTAGGGCATTTGACTGCGTAAATCATAATATTTTACTCGATAAACTTTATGATTATGGCATACGGGGTCCTCCGTTGAACTGGCTCCTTTCTTTTCTTAAACTGCGTAAACAATATGTTTCTTTGCAATATACTAGTCGTGATTCAGTGAAAAAGATAAATTCTAACTCTTGCCCTGTTGAAATGGGTGTACCGCAAGGTTCAGTTCTTGGCCCTGTACTTTTTATTTTATATGTCAACCCACTTGAATCAGTGTTAGGTAAAACTTCCTTTACTATGTATGCTGACGATTTGTCTTTAATTATTTCGAACAAATCGTCCGACAGACTGAGTAATAATATTAACAAAACTTTGGAAAATGTGTGTAACTGGTTTAATCAGAACTATTTATATTTCAATGCTGATAAAACACAAATGATCAGATTTCATAATAGACAGAAAAAGTGTGATAATGTAGTAGTAAATATTAATAATACTGTTCTTGATAGTGCTGCTGCAGATAGTGTTAGTTTTTTAGGAATTCATTTAGACAAATGTCTCAATTGGAAAGTTCACTGCAATTTTCTGGTTTCTACTTTGAATTCAATAAATTTTTTATTTAAAAATATGAAAGAAATTTTAACGAAACAACAATTAATAAATTTATATTATGCACAGGTAGAGTCACGACTACGATATGGTGTCTGTTTCTGGGGTGAGTCCACACTATCACATACTGTTTTTACATCACAAAAACGTATTCTGCGCAACATGGCGAGTTTGCCTAGTACACACACTTGCAGAAACATTTTTGTAGAATTTAAACTTCTTACATTAACATCTTTGTTTGTATTTGAAATGTGTATATACGTTTTTAAAAATATACATAAGTTCTACCTTAATAAAGACATACATAGCGTAAATACTAGGCATAGAAATGATATTCATGTACCTTTTTCGAAATTATTAGTCACAAATAAATCACCAAATTATTTAGGACTGAAAATTTTTAATAATTTGCCTGATAATTTAAAAAATGATACTAATTTATACAAGTTTAAGAAAAAACTGAAATTATTTTTAGTTGATAAATGTTTTTATTCCTTATCTGAGTTTTTTGCTTAGATTAAGTAGTATTTATTGTTCTTTTGTCTTTTAGATTGTTTTTGTTTTTACCTACTGACTATTGTTATACAAGTTGAATTGTCCTTAAACAAAATAAATGAATTTGAAATTTGAATATATATGTGAAGCTACCAGGCTTTTACGATCCACGTATCCCAATATGATTCATGTAACTTGTCTAGTCCATGCCTTGCATCGCGTAGCCGACGAAGTACGTTACCAATATCCTGTAGTCAATCAATTAATTGCAAATACAAAGGCCGTATTCATAAAGGCCTGCGTCTGCGTCAACAACAACATGACATGGTAACAAACTACAATCTACTATTTCACACATTTTGAAAACGTGAAACAACACTCAACGGAAATGATAGGTTAAATGAACCAAAAAGAGTATATGAAATCGCACCTATCTTGTTTCATAGTTAGATCAACCAAAATAATTGTCAAACAAATTTTGTCACCATACAGATCTGATTGTCATTTTGAACAAAAAAATTTAGTTAGTTAATAACAATTTTTTTAATTCTAAAACAACTTTATTTGTTTACATAAGCAAATAGTAGTTTGGTAATCATAATATCTTGTAGAACAACAAATTAAATAGTATTTTGACCATTTTTTTGGTCATTAATCATTTTTTGTTTCGTATTCTGAATTATAAATGCTTCCAGAATAATACAGCTTAGCCCCGTACAGTGGTGTTCATTAAAGTATTGTGCGTGCAGCCATGTACTTATTTTAGTATACAGTAAAACTTATAGTAGTGTATTCATCATGTCATAAATGGCAATCTAGGGTTCTCTTTGACTACGAGGACGTCATTGGACATGTACAGTTAAGTATTGCCACAAAAGACCGTTTTACCAATATTCGTTGATGTTCTTGTGGATTACAACCGCATGTGATACAATGCACCATCTCTTGAATGGAAACACATACACATTCCGACTGGTCATAATTAATTCACCAATGTGGATTGCAGAGCGATGTTATGTTTATATAAATAAAAGCGCGGGTTAATTCTACAATGATATTAGTGTATCTACCAACTATAACACTACAGCGAACAACTACTGGGTTAGAGTTACAATTCGATAATAGTTAAAAATAAAATGTAATATTTCCTAGTGTGGTTTGACAAAATTCAACAAATTATTAGTTGGATAAAAAAAATAATAGGCCACGCACCTATTTTTTAAGTTAACGTTTGTTTCGTTGTGCGGCAATTTTTTATTAGTTGTAATAACAATCACCTTTTTTTTTTAAAAAAAATACCATTTATATAGTTTAATTTAACAAAATTAACGATACTGTTAGTTAAATATTTTTGTTTTGTCAATTAACCCATACTATTTCTTTGGGTGAATTTATAATGGAATTGAATTTCCAAGATTCCGACGGTATAAGGCGAAGCCAGGCAGCATTTCAAGTACCAGACTTTCAACAGCAGTTATGTACTATACATGAGCAATTCCAAATTTTAATTCAAATACTTACGAAACTAGAATGTACTACACTACCTGTAGAGGAATCTATAAATATTATCCGCAATGTGCAGGATCCACTGAGCAGCTCATCGGACCGTCGTGATGTCTTAACTAATAATTTTGATTTTAAATTTACAAATCATTATTATTGTCTTTTACCGGCTCTACACGCACGGAAATTGTCCGGTGTCTAAGTCCTTAATACGTTCACAAAATAATTATTACTTTCGCCCATCTCCCTGCTAGTAAAATGTATGTATCAATATGCTTATTGTGGCCTCTGTGGGGTTTGTTAAAGGCTGAATTTTATATAAAATCAATTACGTACTGATGATTCAAGATACTGATGCCATCAAAAATCGTCATGTTACTAAAGTTAAAAACGAGTTCTCGACACAGTGGTAAAGAAGAGACAAATTGCGATTATGTATATATTTTTCAGAAGAGATTTTGTAGAGCAAATACTTTTTTATTATTTTCATATATTATAAAGTGTTTCAATAAGAGCGCAATATTTCAAGGTTCAATAAAACATTGTTTTCTGCAGCAAAATATTGAAACATTTATTGAGTTATAATGTAGACATTTGGGAGTTATGTATGGAACAAAACATCTGGTAAATGGCCGCCACGGCTTTGCTGGCACATGCGTACTCTTTTGGCGAAATTTTGAATAACCGTGTTGCATATATGTGGCGGCATTTCGTTGATATAGCATCTAATTTCGGCCTTCAATGCTTCGGTGATCGCGGGCTTGTTAGCATAAACCTGTGACTTCAGATAACTCCACAGCCAAAAGTCCAAAGGTGTTAAATCGCAAGAGCGTGGCGGCCAATTCTGGTCACCAAACCAAGAGATGACACGACCAGGAAAAGACTCGTGCAAGACTGTCAATGTTTCACGGGCGGTATGGCAAGTGGCACCGTCCTGCCGGAACGACATGGTGTCGAGAGCAATATCTTCCAATTGAGGCACAAAAAAACTGGGTTATCATAGTACGATAACGTTCGGCATTCACCGTTACTGCATTACTTGCCACGTCTTCGAAATAAAACTGCCCAATGATTCCTCCAGACCACAATGCGCACCAAACAGTGTCATGTTTTGGATGCATTTCTTTGTCATGAGTCATTCGTGAATTTTCTGAGCCCCAAAGCGGCAGTTTTGCCCATTAACGAAGCCATCGAGGTGAAAATGGGCCTCATCACTGAAAATGATTTTGTCCGCAAAATCGGCATTCACTTCTTGTTGTTCAAGGATCCAACTGGACAACTATCTTCGCTGTGCATGGCCTGTTGGCAGAAGTTGTTGAGTCAATTGGACTTTGTAGGCATGGAGATGCAAATCTTCAGTACGAATACGCTGAAGAGTGGCTGTTGTAACGTCCAATTCTTGCGCACGATGACGAATCGACGTCTCTGGACTCTCGGCCACGTTATCGCGAACTGCCGTGTTGTTTTGTTCTGAACGACCTCTACTCGAATATTCGAATACTCGAATATATTTGAGTATTCGAATATTCGATTATATTTGAGTAAATTGAATATTAAAATATACTATTAAATTATGTACGAATAAGTATGCAGTATGCATCCGACTAAAGTAGGTAGATAGTAGGTATAAGTAGGTACCTATTCCAACTATATAAAGACCACATTAGTGGCTCGTTTTACTCCCAGTCAAACTATTCCATCTCTTTCTCGCCTCGACCTTATTCTTACTGTACTAAGGCAGGGGTTAAAATTAAATTTTAAATTTTAGAAAACCTGTAAATATTTAACTATTGACTTTTTATGTATTTGTTTTACCTTCACAATCTGCGTCTTTTTTAAAAACATTCTAATTTTAGAGCACTTTTATTTTTTTTCGAAAAGGAAAAACAGTTATGACACAGAAGTATAATAAACTAGCTCTGTTTTCGTTTTTTTTTAAGCTTCAATAGTTAAATGTGAACAATAGCGCCTCAATCCTAAAATAAAATACTAACTAAATAATTCTGACTCTTAAAGCACATGTACAGGAGACATACATGTGGGTATGGAAAGCAAATCAAATTGCCTGCTTAGTGGATTACGTCACGACTATTATTGTGGTCTATCCAACCAAATACTCAAATAGAGTATTCACTATTCGCTAGTATTCAGTGCTATACCTATTAATAATGAATATTCGAGGATCCGGTTTATTCGGATACCTATTCGAATAATTCGGATTATTTGAGTATTCGAATTATTCGAATAGGTAATCGAATAATTCGAATAATTCGAATATCCGAATACTCGAATAATTCGAATATCCAAATATTCCAATATCTGAATAATTCGAATACCTATTCGAATAATTCGAATAATCCGAATATTCGAATATCCGAATAGTTCGAATATTTGAATATTTTTTCGAACGAATATTCGAATACTAAAATGTGGAAAATTCCCAGCCTTAGTCGAAACATGTTTAAGTAATGCAGACATACCTTTACACTTATATTCAATCACTTGTTGAAAACCAACAAGTCCTCACAAAAAAATACAACTTTTCAAAAAGTGTATTCATGTGGCGTAAGGATCTATGAACTGCATTTAGTTATTAATTTGTTTAATTTCTCGACAGTACTTATTTCCTTGGAAAGTAATGTATACTCTTTTTCAGCCAAAAAATGCCTTTCTGATATTGGCATTAGCCACATTAAGGATAGTATTAGTTCCACTTATAATGTTATGTAATGCCCAACCTAGAAAACGTATGCCCGTATATTTTGGAGACAATGTCTATATATCAATAATCATCATTTTTGGATACACTCAAGGATTTTTGGTCAACTTGTGCATTATATCAGTTCCTGGGTAGGTATATTCATTCATACATTTACTGTAGTGATTAGAAACAAGTTATTGTGAAATATAAAATTCTAGATGCAAAAAGCAATGGAATGTATTCGATTTATTGTTATCTTATAGATAAATGCTATAATTTAGTTTCTTTTATTTTTCAGGGTTGCCAAAAAAAGAAGAATTAGAATTTGCCGCCATTTTAGTCCCACTGTTTTCAATGATAACCGTAGCGATATGTTCAACATTTAATTTGTTAATTATCAGTTTATTATAGCTTATTTATTTTCACACAAAAAACAAAGTGTTTATTTTGTTTTAATGTATAAAATAGTATTTGGTAATCGCTACAAAACCTATCATAATATTATTTGCAATTCCTCAGCGATGGAAGATGATTGGCTAAGAGCATCTGTGATTGACACACATTTCTTATATGGGACATGTCCACCTACAGAATCATAGGCGAACAAAACATGACGGGGAAATACTGCGATTATACTTACTTACCATTGGCGATTTCCATTGGTGGTGTTCTAAAGTAGCAAAACAGTTATTGTTGACTTAACCTTACTTTTTCCAATTGATGTTAATCTTTGTACATTGTGTTGTCTTAATTAACTTAGCAAAGGTACTGATTAAATGAGATTAAAAGAGAGCATCACTGAAATTATTTAAATATCTAAATAATTTTATAGAAAAAATTAGCTACTTTTTCCAAAAAAAATGTTACGGAATCCTACTTTTAGAAAGAAATATTAATATCTTAATAACTTGCCATTAGACAGCTTTTCCCAGAGATTTTATTATACAGGGTGATTCTTAATTATTGTAAAAAAATTTAACCATTAGCGAAAATTAACTGACCCGTATTTTTTCGTTTTTTTTTTAAATTTTTGAAGGGTCTCTTTGAGAGACATCGGAAATCGTTTTTCTACAATATTTTCAAATCTTCTTTACTGATTTCTTTCAAATTTGGTAAGAGAATATAACACTATAGAAATTTTAGTTGCTGTAGGGCAGCGCCGAATGTACTCTTTATAACCAAATTTGGCCATAATTTTTTTGTTTGCTAATTCCAAAAAGTCTTGATGCACTGGATTTCAACTTTGCATACAAAATTTTACAAGTTGATTTTTTGTAGGTGACACTGTTTTTATGAGAATCATTAAAATCGTTTTGTGCGGGCACCTGCGCCTATAATCCAAATGAGTTACTTACCAAAGATCCAGATATCTTTGAGCAAACAAGTAATGTAATTTTCTAATATTTAGGTGATCATCCTAACCACTGAATCAGACCTAGTACTTTTTACAATAGCTAAAATCACATAAAGAGACAGGCTCTAACTCAAGCACCGAAGACAATTTATCAATAAAATATATCATTTCTTATTAGACATTACATTGATATTACACTGATCAGCATCTACCCAGTGTAAATTTTTTGGAATTAATAAACAGTATGGCCAAATTTATTTATAAAGAGTACATTCGGCGGCGCCCTATAGCAACTAAATATTCAACTAAATCAGATATAAATGATATCTGCAGTACTGTATTTATCCACCAGATTTGAAAGAAATCGCTAAAACGTTTTTGAAAACATTGCAAAAAAAAAAAACACCGTTTCCGATGTCCTCCGAAGTGACACTTCTACCACTCTTAACAATCGAAAAAAATTCAAAATGAAAAAACACGAGTACTTTAATCTTCGTTCTTCTACATGCGTTTAATTTTTCTACCATAATTAAGAATCACCCTGTATAACTCTTCTCTACTTAGCAACAGTACAGTTTGCTTAAGACATATATAAAAAACTCTAAATTTACATAAACAACACAACAGACTACATCTTTCTCTCATTATCATATACACGGAGTCTCTTAAGTACGTAACAATAATTTTGGTTATTCTTCGAGTTATTTTATGAATAAAAATTAACATGTGAGAATATTGAGATACTTATCGTATTAAAATTACTTTGATCATTTTACCAGTGATGTGGGTACGTGGGATGAGCTACAAATTTATAACGAAATTTTCATGATGGAGAGCTTTTTTCTGAATTTGAGGCTATTTTTATGAAAAATAACTATTCTAACCATAAAGAATAAATGCATTGAGTTCGAGGAATACGAAATAAAGAATAAAAAGTGTGGATCTGCAGATACTTTGTTTTTGAATCAACAACATAAAAAAGTTCTGGTAATGACCTTCGCCTGCCACGATACAAGAATCCATTATTCTCCTCATAGACAGATGATACGGTTAAAGATACCAGGAGCGTTTCGTTTGCTTGAACAAGCATTGATAATGTGATTCTGTAGATATTCATCTTCCACGCGGATAATATGGACTAATGATTTTAAATGTCCCCAAAGAAAACTTAAGAAGATTAAGATACGGTGACTGAGGACGCCATAAGTGTGATCCTCCTCGACGAATCCAGTAAATATGTCTACAAATTGATGCGCAATGAGGATAAATTGTGCTGGGACTCCATCATGCATACTCCATATAGTTTTATCAGATAATCTCTCAATATACCAGGAAGTTTCTCTTTCAGAAATATTTAATTAGAAATATTTAAAAATACTTGCAAAAAGCCAGATGATTTTGTCGGTGTTTAATAATTGCCACTAATAATTTTCACGAATTTTACACTTTACGCAGGGATGGATCTTAGACCTAAACAATATTGTCTTGAAGTTTTTTCTGATGTTTAACTGGCTGGGGAGGCTATTGCGAAGGAAAGAGAGCACAGGGTGTTTGGGATGTACAACAAACACGCAATCATATTAACCTTTTAGAACTACTTGCATGTACTAAGATGTTTTGCAAAATTATATAACAATTGTAATATATTATTAAGGATTGATAATACTACGGCGATTTCATGCATTAACCGCATGGGTAGTACAGTATACAAAACTTCAGAGCAAAACACGCGAAATATGGGACTGGTGTGAAAAAAGAAACATAATAATTGCATCCTATATTCAATCTTCAAAAAATATCGAAGCCAATATAGAATCACGTAGCCTGTCTATAGGAACAGAATATTCATTGTCAGATCAGGTACATCAGACTATTGTTAGAAAATTCGGTAATCCGACAATAGACTTATTTGCATCTAATATAAATAAAAAGTGCCCCAGATTCGTATCTTGGGATCCTGACCCATACTCTGTGGCCATAGATGCATTTACAATAACCTGGAAAGATTGCTTTTTCTACGCGTTTCCTCCATTTTCCATAATTTCGCGTGTTCTGCAGAAGATTGTACAAGAAAGAGCAAATGGAATTGTAATAGTCCCACAATGGCCAGCCCAGCCTTGGCACCCTGTATATCAACAACTGCTAGTTGAAAAAGAAATTATTTTAACGCCAAATATAAATCTTTTGTTATCTCCTCTCAGAGACAGCCACTCCTTCTGGAATTAACTTACCCTGGTTGCAGGGAGGTTATCAGGGGATCGTATATAAGAAAAAAATTTCCAGTGTCCGGAATAGATGTAATGCTAGCCTCATTATCTAATTCTACAATGAAACAGTATAATACTTCATATAAAAGATGGTGGGAATTTTGTACCAAGTCAAATTTGGATCCTTACCAATATTGTCTTAATACTGTTATAGAATTTTTGTCTAAACAACTTAATACTGGTTCATCGTACTCTGCAATAAACACTCACAGATCTGCTATTTCTCTTATTCTTAACTTTAGCCAAAATGACACTAGTACTTTTAAAAGGTTTTTGAAGGGTGTGTACAATATTAGATCCCAAAGACCCAAATATTCTTGTTCTCAGGCAACAACTGCTAATAGGTACTTTCTTTAATGTTTTTTTTACCGAAGATGCCTACATTAAGACATTGTTTTTAACCAAATGAATATATGATTTTAAATAAATACTTATTCCCCAAATATCGACGAAACCTGAAAAATTTTATATACATAAAAAAAAAGAATTTAGTTATATTAGTAGTCACACCTGGAATTTGATATATACACTAATTGCAACCAATGTCCAAACCACGTTTTGAGATTGATGCTGGAACTGACAACAAAATATTTTTTTACATATTTCTTTTGCTAAAATTTATTAATTATAACATATCTTATTAAGAGTTCTTAATTCTAAAAATGTTGAAATAATCAGTTCTAGAGAAAACAAGGAATGTTGGGATGATACCTAAAAATTACGTTGCAAACAAAAAATTTTTAAAACCAGCCAAGGTTTGGTTCCGATCTCCCGATCCATCAACCCAAAATTCCAGGAGCCGCTGCTGCTATAAGTAGAAAAAACAATTTTTCATTTTTTCACCTTCATTGTACCTAAATGATAATTAAATATCTATAGGGTATATACATACCTCACTGAAAAAAATTATGAAAGTGAAAGTAAATGAAATTGCAAAATCGAAATAGTTAATGTTTTTTTTTACTCTGCTTTCTTAAAAGATATGAGGAATTTTAAATAAAAAAAAATGGTGTATATTTATATATAAATATATTTTTAATATTGTATATGTATAAGTATTAGTTATATTTTAATAATAAACTAAAAAAAAGTTCAACTCTATAATACAAAAATACAAAATAAATTTAGTTTATGAGATTAAATCTTCTGAAACCTGAAACAAAAATAAATTCATCCCTTTAGTTTATTCTATGTGTAAGGCCCGGTATATCCATCTTCTGGCAGAGTGGTTGTTAGTTAACAATCTGATTTATATTAATTATTACGTCTCTACTTTTGCAAAAAACTTATCACAGCGAAGTATATTCTTATATGGAATTACTGTTCTGCAAAAATTGATAAATTATAACTATTATTTTATTTTTAAAATTATCTGTTCGGTAACTTTACCAGGAGGTGGATATACCGGCCCTATATGGATTACTCATTTCTTAAGACAATTCAAATTTTAACAATTAAAATTACTAATAGAGTAAAGTATAGTTAGAAGGCTTAGAGAAAGGACTTTCATTTTAAAAAAGTAAAATAAATACACAAAATTTATGCGGTCGTACACCCGATTAGATATAAAAGTTTGTTTATTATGAAATGATAATCGAATTTTTAAATAATTTTGTAAGTTACCGCAATACCGGCCAACCTAGATTTAGAAATAAATAAAAATATGGACTTACTTTATCAATAGTATCAATACCATTAGATTAGAATTATCCATGACGGCTGTGGGCTGACTGTTAGTATAAAATACATAAAATACTGTCACGATACAGAGCAACTATAAATAGAAAAAACTAAATGAGTCAGTCAGCAGTGGCTTTGCGAAAATAAAAAGATGGCGAAATGCGTGCGTATATCCTATCACGTGACCCAGTATGTCACGCGACAAGAGGAATCTCTGCACTAGACACATTACTGGATGTACATAACTACATTGTCAACAAATTTAAAAAAATATATTATAATTTTAAATTAATTTAATGTTGATTTTAAACATTAAATTAAATACAATATCAATATTACAGATACATATCATTTATTACAATATGACAATGTAAATAATACAATATTAAAAAACTATATTTAAATAACGTTGACTAAATGTTGAGAATTATGTTATATTTATATTTTGAGTTACATTATATTCACGTTAGATACACACTGAGAAAACGTAATTAAAAGGGTTCCTAAATTACATTAAGAACATGTTATTTTTAAAGTTTCATAATCATTAAGACCAACAATATTTTAAAATATTTGTTATTAAAACGTACACAAGACGTGACAGAAGAAACGTTAAAAAGTTACCTGTTTTAAATATTTTGTAATATTATTTTAACGTTTCATGTTTAGGGGGAGTGATCCTCTGACTGCGTCACGTATCTATAGATAATTACTTTATTGGATTAGAAGCACATTTCCCATTAAAATAATGAAGTGGCACTGGAAAGATTATTTCCAAATCTAGAAAAATTTGTCACCTCATTGATTATTGTTATTAAGTTTATCTCAAGGTTGTTAATGTTTTTAACAACTGTGAATAATTCCTCTGGGTATTAGTAATTAATAATAATTATTGGCTGATCATAACTTTTGTCAATTTATTATGTATTTTTCTAAGAAATAATTTACAAACGAACAGACAGCAAATAATAATATGAGATGCGAAGCGTCAAATGCGATTTTATCATTTTAATCAGGTATTGTAATTAAGAAAAGGTATATATTCGTACCTCACATACTTAATACTAATAGTAATGCAGACGTAGGGTAATGAAGTTATATAATTATTGCATTATCAATCATTCTTACTGAAATATATTGTCAATTCAAATTTTTTGCTGTTTTAAATACAGAAGGAAGTAAGACCTACAATGTTAACGACAGACGATAAAATGGCCATTACTGCAAATGATTCCAAATATTCAAAAGAAAAATCGAGGATAGTATTTTTTATGTTTTACGTCCTAGGGGCAATCAGTTTAGTCCCATCAAACTTTTATATTACTGCTAATGATGTAAGTACCACATTTTATTAATTAATTTGTCTATTAGTCGTTTTAAAATTCGGGGGTGAAAAGTAAGGAAAAAATTCTTGTATCCACTTTCGAGACCTAGGCAATTGAGATTTGGTACACTTATACAGTGAAAGTCAAAATGATTCGATCATTTTGAATAGACAATAACAAAAATATGTTCTATATCAATCGAGAAATTACTGTCAATAATCGAAAGAGGACGCAGAATGGTGCGCTGGAATGTACAGCCACGCATATTTTGTGTTGAAAACTTTGTTAATCTATCATTCAAACCCAACGTTTATCTCGTTTCAATTTTAAAGTTGGTGATGCTTCGACTCGACGTGTTATTTCGTACTGGGTGAGGCAATGGTGAAATAATGGGCCAGTTGAGAGAAGAAAATCCACCTTGATCTGCATGCAAGGCCCTCACCAATACGTTGGCAATTATCGCTCCACATGAGTTGGTTGTCTCATCAACACTAACCCAAATGTATTTGTCCCCGAGTTCGGAGCAAATATTACAGAGAACATTTTCAGCTACTTCGCGCAAATACTTTTTCTTAGTGTAGGGAGCTGCACATCCGCAAATTATCCCCCTATACATGTTTCTATAAATTCCCTAAATATAGGATTGTCTAATTGGTTCCGGGGAATGTTAAACCCCACCATAAATTTAAGTAAGTCTATGTTGAACTGATTTTGCTTGTCTCCGCCTATCAACGTTTGGTGTTTTTTCGACGCCACATTTTGTCGCAATGATTTCATGAATATATGAAATTCTTCGCACAGCAGCTCCACGACATCAAAAAATAAGTCTGGATAATCACTAAAGCTGCAAATCGTTTCTGTATATCATGGTCGTAGAGTACAGATGTACTTTGCAAGAACAAGGTTGTACGTTTATACATGTTACGTGTAAAGTGCATGCTTTACATCTTGTGGCACAAACTATTCGAAAAGGTTTTCTAGAGGTGGATGCATTAATAGCAAGTACAAAAAAAGTGTTTCTTAAATCTTCTAAACGTCTCCGTGCATTTCATAGCAAGTGTCCCGGTATTCCTGACCACCGCAGCCGATTCTTACACGTTGGGGAATATAATTGCAGGCAGCTTTTTATTATGCTGAATATTTTCAACAAATAAGAGCTGTGATACTACAATTCAATCCGGATGAGGCTGCAGCTATTAAGGAAAGCCAGACAAAATTCGAAGATATTTCCGTTGAAACAGCTTTAAAAAATATTGTGAGGAACTATAAACCATTACATGAAAGCATAAAAAAATTAGAAAACACTGCGTTGTCGTTAGCGGAGTCACTGCAAATAGTGGACGAAGTAAATCTACTGCTACACGTTATAGGTGACGCAACAAATGAGCGCGTTAAAGAAAAGTTTGCAAGTGTGTTAAATAAAGACACCGGTTTTACCAAATTAAGACAAATATGTAATGGTGCAGCCCCAGATCCATTAAGTGCGTTCAAAGACTATTTTACTTATGCGTATATTACATCAGTAGATGTCGAACGGTCATTTTCAAAATATAAGAATATATTTTCACCAAAGCGAACATCACTCATGGAGACAACCATAGAAACATACCTGATGCTGCAAAATAGCTAAACATCTTCTCCAGTTTGTGATAAGCAAGCTAGTTCATCAAGCTAGTTAAGAGGGTAAGTTTTACATACATTGTTATAAATTGTAAGTTTATTGTTTCTCGTATTAGTTAATTTCGCGTATGCCACTGTCCCACGGAACATTTTTGTCAGCCCTAATAATCACTAATCTATGACTTAATTGTGCCTGAAGTAGTGGACTAAATTGCCATTTTTTACGTTCACTAGCACTCTGAAGTTAATATGGGGTAACCGTATTCATACTCGCCATACACAGCGTAGCTAGATAATTCTCGAACTGAGCAAACTAAAAACTGCACACTGTACAAAGCAATGATGTATGCAAAGTAATCTCCTCAGACCCTCTCCCACTAAGGGTTGGTACATCCACCTCCTTGTAAATTTACCGACCAGGTAAATTTGTGAATAAAATTGTTTAACTAGTAAAATAATAGTTACTATTTATCTATTTTTACAGAACAGTAATTCCATATGAGAATATATTTCACTGTGAACAGTTTTTTCCAAAAGTAAAGACGTAATAATTAATATGAATCTGTTTGGTAACTAACAACCACTTTACTAGAAGATGGATACATAGGGACTATTTCAAGCTTATTTGCAACATAAAAAACGTCGACTCCTTTGACGGCGGTGAAGGGATCAAAGAAGCCGACGTTTTTTATGTTGCAAATAGGTTTGAAATAAACTTTAGTCGTCTTTATTTAGGAACGCAAACGACATTACCTTTCAACACTACACAAATAAATAATATAGTCAGTGTCGGTTTTACATGTAATTAATTAAATAATGTATAAGTACACCATCAAAATTTTATTTATTACTATTATATCATGCGTTTTTTGTATTAGATTTAAAAATCCATCTCTGGGATGATACCAAAATTCTCTAATTCTACATGAGCGACGAAGTACACTTTACATGTAATTTAAAGACAACAAAGATGTACCCTACTACCTATATAAGGAATATTTTCTTGCTGCCTTGCACTAATAAGTAGTTTTTATAAAACTAATTTTATTTCCTGCTTTTAGGAGGCCTTTTTTTATTTTTTATTTAAATTTTTAAGAGGTCTATCTTATTTTTTAAACCCAGTTCAAGTTTTAAGTTAAATCTGAATATGTTTTGCGGCGTATGAAACATAGAATAATATTTTAAAAGAAATAGGTTTGCTGGTATCTTATTGGTTCTTTTTCGACTGTAAAAAAAATGTTAATACAGTCAGATCATATTTTTGTAATCCAAAAGTAACAATCTATTTTTTCCATATCAACACTTGAAAAGTAACTCCGCATAATTTCAATCGACTTTGAGCATCGTATCTTTCGCAATAGGTTATTATAATTCTTGAAACCTCATATCACTGGTGGTATCTAGCCATTAGAATTGTTTTCCTAAAAATTTCGAAAGTAACATAATATAGGATGAGAAACAAAACTGTGCAAAATTAATGTCACGTTTCGAATGTTGACAAGCTTACATATTTATGTTAGGGTTGTTATGGAAGAGATACTTGACTCAGCAATGATTTTGGATATTTTCCTTCGTTATTAAGGAAATGTCATCATTATTGAAAAGTTCATAAGGTGTCATAGTTTTACAATTTTTTATTATGTTTCTTTTTTAGTATTGGATGTATAAATTTAGAGATCCCAGTGTAACATACAACAATTCGGACACTGGCGGCAAAACTGAACTCCAAAAGAATATCACAGCTTACTATTCCACGGTCTCTAACATTTGTCTTGTAGTGTTTTTGGTTTTAACTGCGGCATGTTCAAAAATAATCTTCATTCAAAAAAGAATTATTGGATCTCTCGTCGTTATGTTGTCTCTACTTCTTGTTACCCTGATCTTCATCTGGACGGACACAGATACATGTGAGTATGATATTACTATCAATTCATTTATTAAAGATTTACAAAAATATTTGTATAGTTACGAAGAATGAGATTGAATGTTACGAAAACACAATTATTGTTTAAGATAATTAAAATGTGAAATTTGTGTCCTTGGAAAATCTTTAAGTTTAAACTGTTGGAAACAGGACAACCGGTTAAAATAAAAACGCTATCATATGTTTCGTTTAATTATGATTCTTCAGGGCTAAATATCCAATTGATGATAATGATGTTAACATGAAATTTTAAAACAGAAAATATTTCTACCAGATCTATCAAATATATGTTTAATTGTGACGTGACGTGATTGTATTTTCCGTCATAACTTTTAAAAAAACTGTAATTTTGTTGTTATATAAACAACGCAACAATTTTTGATAACGTTTTATTGGGTATATGGATTAGATATGCATTAATTTTTTTTATCGTTTTGGTTTATTAAACTATCATCAGAGAACTGCAATTAATACAATATTATAAAAACATAGTTATGGTTATTTTACAACATGTACTTTACACTATTAATTATTAGGTGTTTATTTTAAATTTTGTTACATGTTTGGTGTTATTTGTCTGCCTGTTTTAATGAAACTGAATTATTTTATCATGGTATTTAGGCTCTTATCAACGTAAATTTCCGTATTAAAACATTCGGTTCCACTTGAGTTTTTTAAAAAATTAACTATGAAAGCATGGATGCACAAAATATCTATGCCTTTTATATCCCACCGTTATAGAACAAGAATAGTAGCAAATCAGTCAGTTGCTGTATAATATGTACAAAGTCACATACCCAAAGATTTTTCTTCTATTTCGGACCCAAGCTTTATAATATGACTAAAAAATATATCAAATAAAAATAAATTTAAAAAGCAATTAAAGATTTTTGTAAGTGAAAATTCTAATAGACAACTTGATTTTTTTGTAGATATTCATATATGAAAAGCTGTGTATGTGTTAATTTGTATCTTGTAGTATGATCTTGTATGCGTGTATATATTGAAGTATTATGTTTCTGATTTATCTAAGTTATTGTTACGCCACTGGACTGTGTAGACTGGTTAGATGAGACTGGAATTGTAGGCGAACGGCCGGGAATATTCTGGAATGCTCTAAACCGTGTGAATGGATGTATAAAGAAGATGCACGGTGGGCCGAGACTCAGTCTTAAGTCGAACGTGAACGAGTAAAGAAGAACTAAGAAAGAGACTTATAAGAAGTGTTCAATTGTGATTATAGTTAAGACATTAATTAATCTATTGTTGTTAATTGCTAATTAGTAAATAAAGTAGTGGAGTGTTACCTGGACTTTCAATCAACGAATCTACGAGTATAGGTGTTTGTGGGGATAGCAAACACGTGACAATTTGGTGTCGGAAGTGGATTGGAAGAGACATTTCTGGAATATTCGAAAAGATTCTACAATGATCTTCTCAGGAATTAGGGGTGACACGAAGAATTAAACTACTGGACAGTGTTTGAGGACTATTTCTAGACAGAATAGTGACTTTAAAGTGGATTTTCGAGAAGTTTCTAGAACATTCGATTTAGAAATTGCTGCAGATACGCCAGTGCCGCTAGTAATAACATGTTGTGGATTGAGAAAAAGGACTATTAGTGCAATTTCGGTAAAATTCTAGAACATTCTATTTGGGAACTATAGGAGATACCTGAATTGTATCGACGGGAACGTGTTATAGACTTAAAAACAAGACTATAAGTGATTTTTCGTGAAAATTCTAGAATATTCGATTTGGAAACCAGAGAAGATACGTGAACTGTGTTATCGAGAACCTGTTATAGACTCAAAATAAGATTTAATTGTTACATTTCGTGAAAGTTCTCGAACATTCCATTGCACAATTAGTGGAGATATGTGAATTTTGTTAACACAAAAGTAACATAAACTCTAAATAAGATTTTCTAGTGCTGTTTCGAGATTTTTCTGGAACAGTCCATTATTAAAATAGACGTGATAGATACATTTTATGGTTACGGTTATGATTTACGTGTCGTGAGTTAATGCAAATAACAAGATGTATGGCGAAGAAACAAACACAGAACTTGCTAGCAGACAACTAGAAAGATAACGTAAATGAATATTTGCTAAATATAAAACAATATAATAATTTTTAAATTAAAGGTAACGTTAAATTATTTATTAGTTCCTCGTAGAGGAGAACTCTAGATAAAGTTAAATAAAGATATATAGCTTGATTGTTTACTGCAGATAATCAAAAATTAATCAATTGCCAGATAACTAGGCAGGTATCTTTGCCAGAGAACTAGGCAAGGCTCCACTAGAGCAGCGTTCCTGACTAAATACTAAATAAACGTTCAAGTAAGCACTCGATATTTTAAATTTAGAAAAACTTTACGTTACTGAGGTCTGGTTGGTAAATATATGCACTGGTATAACATGATCCACCACAGAACAAATGCACCACATTAGATAATTTTCCCAAAGGTTATAAACAAATAGGTTTAGTCCAAAAAGGGATACCAATCTCCAACTGTCACCAGTCACCACTTTTCACAGAGCTACCAACGTAGCCAAGTGACCCAAAACATCAACAGACAAAGTCAGAAAACAACTAACTACGATACAAAAATGGCGTCATCCGTCGCCGGTAAATCTAAAATTTACAATAACCGAAAGTTAGTTTAAATTAGCACACGAAATTATTACAATATCAGAGGGATATTAGATAAATTGCCAACAAGGCACGATAAATCGATACGAATCAATATTAATGATGGTTGTTCCAAAGAACAACCAAGGTGAACTGTTAACCGAAATGCAAATTCGCCCAAGGCGTAAATTAAGATAAATACGGTACAATATTATTATGTAAAAGTACCTCATAGGTACGTTAAATCGATATAGCTACCTTTTAAATAATGATGATCATAAAATTACACGATAATACCAGATAGCATATAAATTTTACCAAACCGCTGAACTACAGATGTTGTCTTCAGAACGCTACACTAGTAAGAAGGAAGTAGCATCGTAGTGTTCTACTACCTAAACTCGAATATAGTTTGGAAAGAGACAAACGTTTGAGAGTAGAGTATGAGCAATAAAGACAAATAGATATTTAGTCATTAAGTGCAAAAATCTACCAAACCAATTGTCCCAGTAGAAATAAGTGACGCCATCTGGACTAGACGGGCATAAACAATTTTTGATGGAAAACAACAAATTGGACTACTGGAGTGAAATGGCTTGCACTTTCGTTACAACCTGAAGGTGCAAACATGGCACGTATGGCTCTTTATGTTTTGGTGTTTTTTCGTCTGCTACCTTGACAATTACGATTTTGTCTAAAATCTATATTCCAAATTATCCTTTTAATGCTATCTTTGAAAATGATAATATTTGTTTTTAAGGAAACTTATGCATTAGTCATAATTACTTAACACTATTTTATCATTTTATCATAAGATATGACTATACCATTTATGCATTATATCATATATAAAAAAATTGTTCTTTTGGAAACTGTCGCATTTAACTGAATTGCATTTATACACCAACAACTTCTCTACTTAAAAATTCCCTGATATTTTTGCAGTGTTTGTTTAGAGTTGCTAGAAAGAACCGGATAAATGAGTTCCTGCTTCTAAATCTGTATTTTGCGATTGATTCTTACTTGGGTAACCGATGATGGTTTTTAACTGATTCTTCTCAGGTACCGACCTGGATAGAACCGGGTAAACCTTGGTATTTAAAACTAGTTTATTAAACGGCACTATTTGATACCCACCTAATATTATTACAGTTTTTATCACTTGAGAATAATGATTCCATCTATTTGATATTAATTCTGATTTCAGGGCAACAAGGCTTCTTTATCGTTACCTTATTAATAGGAGCCCTTTTATCAGGTGAGTAAAATAATACTCTAGATGAATGAGAAAGAACAATGAATGTCTTGAGTGATAGGGCAATAGAAAAGAATAGTCACTTAAGACAAAAAATATGTGTGTGAACGTCAAAAAATACATTATAAAAATACAAATAACTAATAATATATAGACAGACAAATGCTTAGAAGCACTTATAATCAGTGGCGGCTGGTGGATTTATGCTATACCATATCACAATATTGGAGCATGGAATCGAAACAATATTTTAAGACACGACTATCAATACTGAATGAAGAAGTTTTGCAGAAAAAAAATTGCAAAAAAAAAATTGAGAAAATAGTTACAAAAATGCGCTACCGACCCAGATTACTTCTAGACCATTAGTAAAATATTTGCAAACTATTTTTTTTCGTAATCAGAAGGAAAATTGATCACCCTGTTTTTGGTTTTCGAAAATTTTGATTTTTCGTAAAATTATGACATTTTGTGTAAATTTCAAAATGTCATAACTAAAAAATCAAAATTTTCAAAAAACAAAAAAAAACGGGGACATATTTTCCTTCTGATTACGAAAAACAAAAAAAGTTTGCAAATATTTTACTAATAGTCTAGAAGTAATCTGGGTCGGCAGCGCATTTTTGTAACGTTTTTCTCAATTTTTTTTCTGCAAAACTTATTCATTCAGTACTGGTAGCCCTGCTTTAAAATATTGCTTGGGTTTCATGCTCCAATACTGAGATATGGCATAACCTAAATCCACCAGACGCCACTGCTTATAATACTAAAAATTTAAGACAAATTAAAAGGCAATTAAAAAACTTAATAAGTGAATGAGTGAAATCTCACTCATAATACATGAAACTGTACTTGCATGTTCCTTACATAACTGGAGACATATACTTCTCTACTGAATAAAAAGTTAAGAAATTTTTAACCTGTGAAATAAATTTCTTATCTGATCTAATTTTTTCGAGTTCTTCAGGGAGTTTATTATATAATTTAGTGCCAGCATATACTGGGGACTTTTCGTATGAAGCTGATTTATTCTTGAGCAGTTTCTAATAAAGTACCATGCCTAGTATTATATGGGTGTTTAGCAGAGTTTGTTTCAAAGTCGTTTATATTTATTCTAACAAATTTAATGCATTTTCAAATGTAAATGGAGTGAATGGTAAGGATTTTATTGTTTATGAAATATGATCTCCTAGATTCCCTAGGTTCAATGTTAAATATCATTCTGATGAGTCTCTTTTGGAGGATGAACATCCGATTAATATTTAGTGCACCCCCCCAGGCTATAACATTGTATGATATATGTGATAAAGCGAGTGCATAATAAAATATAGTTAAGGCTTGGATATTAGTGTGTAATAAGCCTTATTTAATTTATTACATACATGTGCTATGTGCTGATCTCAACCTAGACTACTATCCACAATTGTTCCAAGAAATTTAACTGAATCAGAAAATTTGTCAGTAGGTAGGCTTTAGATTAATTTGTCTGAAGGCGATCTACGTTTAGAGAAGTATAAACAGTCAGTTTTATCACTGTTTAGGATTAAAATGTTTTTGTGGCAACAATCTTTGTCTAGTTCTATTATTCTATCAACTTATCTTGGAGACCCTCCAGATTCGGTGCAGAGACCACCATTGATGTGTCATCCACAAACATCACAATTACACCTTCTTGGAGGATGGAGGGTAGAACATTTACGAATAACACAAACAACAGCGGCCCCAGCACAGACCCCTGAATAACTCCATAATTCACTTCGTGTTCTTCTGATAAAGAATTAGAAATTTTAACCTGAAATTTACGACCTGGTAAACTTGTTTAAGAAAGCTCTAACCCTATTTAAAATAAGCCTTTCAATGACCTTAGATAGAACACATAATATAGAAACAGGGCGATAGTTTTCAGTATCATATTCATATAGTTATAGATAGGCAGAATAGTTACTATTTTAAAAATTGTGGGAAAATATCCTTTTTGAAAACATCTAATTATGAGATTAGAAAGAGAGGTTCAGTAATATGCTCACATACATATTAGGGTTTTAGTTGATATATCATCAATCCCTATTGCAACTTCATCTTAAAGAATATTTATTATTTCTAAAACTTCGTCAGATGCCACTGGCTCTAAAAACATGATATGTGCAATTGGACCACTACTTGTACATTCAGTTGAAAGGTTATTTTTAAAATGATCAAACATTTTAGCAGCTGTAATAGTAGAAAAATAATTACCAAAGTGTTTAGCAACATTATCAGGATTTGAGGAGGGTACATTATCTATATTTATCATTATTATTTTTTTATAGGTTTTTAAAGTTATAATTTCAATATACTGCAAAGGAAAGTTTAATTTTTTTCGACATTGACAGTTTGGGCATGCACACTAGAAATTCTATTTCTTTAAATGATCTAACAAGATATATTACTGTAGCTTCTCATAAATAAACCAAATTAGGGAGAAGAACATAATTACTAGGAATATATGAAAAAGTAGGTAAGGTTAAAGTTAGAAAATCCAAAAAAGCTCCATAATTGATGACTTCTAACACATCAAAGAAGCCACAGACAATAACGAGAAGCTTCAGAACTTGATGGCCTAAGACACATATGACACTCTGCCTTAACCTTAAAGAGTTGAAGAGACTTGTCAAAAGCGGTAATATTGACTGATTTGAATTTAAATGCGTAGTTATATTTTAACCCTCAATATATTTTGTCGAGTACAGTTGATTGGCACCGTCAAAAAAATTTTTTAAACAAAAGAAATTTTGATTTTCTAATAAATTTTTCGTCCTCCAGCAACTGACATTTTGATGGTCACTGGATATTTGTGCAAACACCGTTCACAGAAAAGACGTAAGTAATAAATAACAGCTGGCAGTGTTGCCACTGCCAGAGTTTACCTCGTTCGTCACAATTATCCTATTTTAAATTATAATAATAGTTAATAATAGTTCCACTATGGTTTCATTTATCTCCTAAAAATGAAACAAAATGAAAATAATCATTTTATACGCAAACATACACTTTAAAAGAACGAAAAGTAAATTTGTTTACCTAATATAACAGTTGTTACGAATGTATGTTCATATGGGGCTTGACGTTTGGATATCGTTCCATGTAAAGCCGTTTTGCTTGTCTTACATTTTCATCACCTTGAAAATATGCCTTGAATATATCCACCCGCTCAGCATTAGAATAATAATTATTTGCCGTTGCTATTCACTACTCGTCTCAAAATGAACATCAAACGAGCAAATTATAAATAATAAACAACAGTAACACAACAACTTAAAATTTCGATTATAAATTTAACCAAAAAAATTGAAAATAACGGTATAAAACACACTTTTGCAAATACTCACGCAATGACAAGTACTCAAGAACTCATAATCGCAAACACTGAATCTTGAAAGGCAGTTACGGTTAAGCAGCATGAGAAGTATTCTTTTGCCTCTACGGTTCATATCGATATGATATGTTCTCGTTCTTTCGTCGTAGATTACTTTGCTTTAATATTCGATTCGAATCCACGTTATGTACAATAAAGATAGGTTACTTGCAAGTAATACTTAAGCGCATGCCATTGAGAACAGGTTCAGGTTGCGTGTAAAATGTCAAACAAAACGATACCTTCGTGAGAAAACCACTTTTTAAATTTAAATATACTTCAGTGGTTAGGCCACAAATAAATCTTTGCAGCACAAAACATAACAAAAGTTATAGATTACTCAGGTTAATTCAACAGCAAACGGCGGAAAAACGAAATCGGATTACTTACATCTATACATTACTTGAATATGAAAGAGAAAAGCAAAAGGACACTTTTATGATCAAGTCAGAGAGGTCACATGATCTAAAGGGTGGGTTTGTTACAAATGGTAATTATTTAATACCCAATAAGATGCTTCAAATTTCCTAAAAATTTGTCTACCCCCATAATTAGGTACACTGAACACGAATACGTAGTTTTTTTTCGCCGGAGACAAGTCGTTATGGGAAAAGGAAAAAAAATATTTTCACACACTTCTGTCACTTTATACTGGACATACCTAACAATTTGCATTTTTTTTCTTCAATAATATTCTGGGCGGTTAGGAGGATAGTATAAGACATTTTTTATAATAATATCCATTGTTTCCTTAGAATAACAGCGCTTTATATGATATAGTTCCGCTACATGATAAAAATTCAACCACACTATAATGTGGTTAGCGTCTCGTTTCAGATTGTATCTAAAGTGCGGTTCAAATAATTTCACTGTGTTCCTTGTCCTACAATAACCATTCAAATTTATGTCATTCCCATTAATTTTCCTTGCCCTTAAATGTCCTATTTTGCAATTTTTAATGTTTTTATGAAGATCACGTGATCAGTGATCAAAAATAAAATGATGGGCAAGGGAAATGTAACGGAATAATGACATTTTAAAGGTCGTTTTAGGGCAAGGAAAATTGAGGCGAATGGCATAAATTTGAATAGTTATTGTAGGGTAGGGAACACATTGAAATTATTTGAGCCGCACTTTAAACTTTAGCACAATTCACTATAACACTATAACTACGTTTTCATGGAGTATTCAAATCGATTTGAATACTGTTCCCGAACTGAAAACTGCATAAAAACAGGTATTGATTTCGATTTGAATCCCAAGATCGATTCGACTTTTCCTGGGATCATAACGTATATAGATCCAACTCAATCCAACTACATGAAAACGGCTATTGTATTGAAGCTAAACATGCGCACTGTGAAGTTTGTTTTATAACCAATAAATTCCAACCTTTTCAAACTTTCCATTTTGTTGCCGAGTGGCTGTTAAACTTAATTTATTTAAAATAAAAATACGTAGTAATAAATTATAGTTTCCAACAAACCAAAAACATCAGCTGATAAAAGACACTTGCCCCAAGATGACAGTTAACAGCTGGCAAATGTTAAAATTTCAAAACGGGATTTTAAATCATTTTAGACACGTTGAACGGTATTGAACTAAGGTCAATTTCAATACTTTATGGAAACGTAGTAAATATCTGACACGCCACGCTAACATCGCAGTTCACATTATGGCGTGATAGAATTTTTATCATGTAATGACCTATTCCGAATAAAGTGCTGTTTTGTCAAGAAAAAATTGATCTTTTTTATAAAGAATTATGTATACTATCCTCCTAACCGTCCAGAGTATTACGGAGGAAAAAAATGCAAATTGTTAGGTATGTCCAATATAAAAAGTGACAGAAGTGTGTGAAAATACTGCAAACTATTTTCCATCACCCGACTGTTATTGTGTTGCACCTTCAGTGTTTTACTATTAGAGACAAATAAAATAGTAGAGAGCTGATTTATTCCCTGAACCCCTACACATTTCAATTTAGTGTAATAGCAGAGGGTAAGTACCTACTTCTTAAAAATAATAATTCTTTTATAAACTTTGAAAAAATGAGATGGAAACATTTCAACAATTCTCTAGATTCCCTAAAAAGTTTACTGTTCATCGGAAAATATGGTTTTAGTTGTACGTTCCATATGAAACACTTAAAAAGAAATGTTGATTGGTGCAAGAAAAAGACAATTATTGTACACTTCTTACATTGAAAGGTATTTTAAATTGTTTAAAAATGATTTCAAACAGAGCAATTAATCGTTTAAGTGGGTAATTATTTCATCCAAAGTTATTATAAATTCGGGAATAAACTTACAGCTAGGGCTCGGTTTTCAATCGTGGGTTAGTTAAACTCACACTTTTAGAATTCGATTTTCTTCAATTTTACATTTGTCTTGGAAGTGGTTATAGCGACAAATATTTTATGCTAAAGTAACTTTTAGTTGAAGTGGTCTGTATTAGAATCTCATCGATTTTTATGAGAATATAATGCTAGTGCCCTTCCAACTTATGTTAACTCTCGATTGTAAAACCGGGCTTAGGAGAGAGAATTGAATAATAAATACGGCAACGTTGCTTCAATCCCATACATCATTTTAGCTAAGATATAGAATGTTTCTAGTAACCAGCAGTTCCAAAACAGTTTCATCGTATTTTTTTATAAGTCGATAACTCAGTTACACGTGGGATTTAAAAAAAAGAACAGAGGTGTCAGAGGGTTTCTACAGATGTCAAAAATCGGTGGTTTAAATATAACTACACATTTAAGACTCACCCAGTATAATCCACTACTCAGATGCAAATGAATAATAGATAACTTACTATTCCGCTAATTATTCTTTCATATAAAAAATGTACATTTTTTTTTAGCTTCGAGTGCATGCTTCTTGATTTCCGTACTCCAGTTATCCTTAAACTTCCCACCAGAGTTCCTTGGAGCACTACTCTCAGGCCAGGCAATATGCGGAATCCTTGCTGCGCTAACTCAAATTCTTACATTACTAGTCGCAGCGACTTCTACAGGGTGTGCATTAATCTATTTCTCCATATGCACTTTTCTCACGTTGGCCACCATGGTGTTCTATTTACTAACCGTCTATAACGTTAAATATTTTCATAATCAGTTGAATAAAGTGGAAGACAAGGTAATCCAGAAGAAAATAGAAATTAGTACAGTTAAAATAGTCGCAAGGAAGCTTGCATTACTGATGTTAATTATGGCTTTAACAGCAGGAAGTATAGCAGTAATTCATCCTGGATTGTCTACTTTGGTTGAACCTATGGGAAAGGGTACTAGCAGATGGAGTGGTAAGCAATTTTTTCCTATACATACAACAGCTGATAAACAATTGCACGTATAATTCGACCGCTATAAGAATACGAGTGCGAGAAGGTAATGTGAAGTAGGTGGTTTCAAATTTTGCAATAGGTTCATTACTCTAATGCATATTTAGCTTTATTTAATGACTCCGAATTAGATCTGTATTTTTATAACGGTTGCACTATAGTCAAAATTTTTATTAGAGGGAATTTCAAAAGTTCTGAAAACTGACGAACTTATAAACTTTATAAAAATATTTGTTGCAAGGGATGTGATGTAATTGGTAAATTGCAATTTAGTTTTAAAAAACTCGTTAGTATAAACGTGTCATATCTGTTTCAGATGTATTTTTTGTGCCAGTTTGTACCTTTCTCTCATTCAATGTATTCGATCTTTTGGCAAAGAACTTGCCCTTCGATGGAATAGGGTAAGAATTTATTAAATATATGCTGCAAAATCCTTAACAGGCTTAAAAATGGAATAATTGTTCTCATAGCAACATTTAGTTTTTCTATAGTAGGTAATTAACTGAATTGTTACACGATGTCCCTTATAAAGCTATTTTTTAGGTGATAAATATGTACTTAATCCTGTTAGTAACTGTTGTACGTTTAATTTTTATACCACTAATAATGCTTTCCAATGCCCAACCAAGAAATCATTTACCTGTTGTTTTTGATGAAGACTACTGCTTATATAATTTTTATGATATTATTTTCATTTACTACTGGATATATTTTGAATCTCTCTATAATGCAAGTACCAAGGTTAGTTGGTATTCAACTCTAAAATGCTCAAATATGAAATAAATTCTTTATTATTTTCAGTATATGTGAACGAGAAGAAAAAGATGTCGCATATTCTCTTATAACTGTGGTAATGATTGTTAGTTTAGCGTTTGGTGCTTTGCTAAATACTTTAATCGTTAGTTTATTATAATATTTGTATACATACATATATTATATATATATATATATATATATATATATATATATATATATATATATATATATATATATATATATATATATATATATATATATATATATATATATTCATCTAAAATATATTTCTTATAAAAATATTATGCAGTTTCATTTCGTCGTGTAAAAAAACACCACTATACAAGGTGTTTTATAAGTGGGTACAAAAGAATCAACCTTAGATTCTTAGTAACTTTGCTGTACTTCGTATCCTTGACGAATGTTGGAAATACAAAAAAAAGGAAGCATGCTACCTATCAAATAAGAACAGTCAATGATTAATGAAAGGAGAGCCCAATCCGAGGTCCATATACCGTTGTGGGCCACTCTTGTATGCAACCGCTCCATACAAATTTTATTTCAATAATTATATAACACCCGCAGGATTTAAGGTGAGTGAAGAGTAGTTGATTTATACCGCCCGACTCCTCCGACCTTGATCACATACGTATACGGGCATATGTTTCAAGGCCGTTGCGCCGCTGGATTGAATGTCTATGACACACGTGTACGCGCGCTTTTGTCAAGGTCGTTGTTTTCTATTCCTCCGACCTCGATCGTACACGTATTAAGGTTGCAGCGTCTCATGCTACCACTCGTGTGGTTTTGAAGGTTGTTTTTACAGTGTTCCTATATATGAAGGAGGGGAGTTGGATGGAAATTCATTCTTGAACTAATTCTGTTAGAGTGCAGTCACAATGTATACATGTAGTGCTTGTGGTATTAGTTTTACACGTCGTGATAATATGCGACGCCATCAGATGCGTTCTTGTAAAAAGTTTGATGGGCCACCAACAAAAAATGTAAACATAGCGACGCGCAAATTAATTCAAAACCATCAACCTCTGCAGATGTACAAACGATTCAGCCTCACACATCCGCAGCTGCATTAAATACATGTTGGTGTTGTAATGTAACGATCGCTGCAAATCAGATGCATATTCACAGAAGAACGTTACAACATAGAACAAATTCATGTGCTCCACTAATTGACGGTGTACAAGTTGTTCGCAGTGCTTTGAAATGTAGAATTATAAGTTATCGTGTACAAAGTGAAAATAATGATACTGATTATGTAATGTTTTTTTGGTGAAATCAAGCACAAAGTTCTAAACGTGCTTGATGAGATGGTAAACATTCATAAATCTGTGAAAGTGAATATGGAGGCGTTTGGTAGATATAT
>JANEYF010002221.1:0-11501 GCA_029963845.1 Rhamnusium bicolor | reverse complement strand
CCTGCGGGATGCGGGGAGTGGCTGTAGTTGATGCGCCGGCGCGACTACCGTGAGGCGTCGGAGGCCACGGGAGGACTGACCGGCATCGGGAAACCGAAAAAAAAAAAAAAAAAAAAAAAAAAAATGTTTATTAATCCAAAGAGCATGTTACAAGCTATAAGACACGTCAAAATAGACAAACGATGAAGAAATATAATACAAAAGTATTTGCACAAATATACACAAATAAATACATTGTATATAATTAAAATGTAAAGATAATGCTTAAACGAATTAAGGAAATGAAAGAAGACATTTTACACAAGTTATTATTTTATGAAGAAATCCTGGAGTGTATAACAACATTTATCAAGTAAAAATACTCCTTTATATGTTTCTTGAATAATGGTAATGTTTCAATATTTTTTTATAAAATGATGATAAAGAATTAAACAACCTCAAACCCAAACTATCTGAAGCATTCATAGTAAATGATAAGTGTCTAAAAGGAATATGGAATTGTTCTCTCGAACGAGTATTACACATATGTATCGATTCATTATTGATAAAACTTGATTTATTTTTGAAAACAAAACTTAACAATTCCATGATACATACGCAAATAAACGGTAGAATTTTTGAATTGTTTGAATAAATTGACATAAGAGTGAGTGGCAGAAACACCAGCTATACATCGTATGATTTCTGGGCCAAAAAAGACGTTATGTGCTGCAGGTAAACCACCCCAGATGAGAATACCATAGTTCTGAAATATCAAGAACCAATTTTAAAGTTCTAATCTGATAACACTTTGAGTTAAGAGTTTTTATGGTTTTTTCACAATGTGGTTTAAAGCTGAGTGTGCTATCAAAAAATACGCCAAGAAACAGTATGTGACTCTCTTTCTTCAAGGTTACATCATTAATTTTAACAAGAGGAGATGATACATTAATATTTTGTCTTGTATGAAATCTCATAAATTTTGTTTTAGACATTAAGATTTAAATAGTTGACATTAAACCATGCCGTTAGGTGGTCAATATTGTTGTTAATATTATTTTGCATAATTGCGTCACATTTGTCTGAATAAAAGGGTGGTATCATCTGCATAGAGATTCAGTCTGACATTACTTAGATTTGACAGTAAATCGTTTATATATATATATTATAAACGAAATTGGCCCAAGTGTGGAACCTTCCAGAACACCAGTTTTTACAGGTCATAAAGGGGACATATAGACGCAAAGTGCCTGCTTGAGAATAATCAATTTGTACTTGTTGTTTTCTATTATCAAGATAAGATGTAAATAAATCAAGAGGCAATCCTCTGACACTATAATGGGATAGTTTCTCTAATAATATAGCATGATGTACACAGTCAAAAGCCCAGCTAAGATCACAAAAAATTGGTATCTCGTCATAACCAGCAGACCAACTATTTTTTAATTTATGTTTAATAATATTGAGAACATCCATTTCTGTTATAGATAGAATATACATGCTATTATTAATATTTACATTTAGGCTTGGAGATTCAACCTGTGATTGTCAAATATTTTCAATAATGTTATTTGGTGCTTCTATAAAAAAAGTCATTGAATTTGTGAGCAATTTATAATAGATTAATGATTACTTCATATCAATATTGTGTATATCAAATATGAATTCTAGCTGACAAGCTATTGAAGAAATTCCCTGAATGTTAAAATGCATAATATTTATAATGCGTCTTGTTTCAATATTTTTGTTTACAGTCATACACTTTTTATCTGGTTCGTTTAGTATTATTTCGCCGCTTCTAAAAAAAGAACTTGGTCTATCCTCACTTTCACTGTCAATGATGTTCCTTGTCTTGTACTTCTCATAGTGTCTTTTAAAATCAAATCTTCCGTAATATACACCTTTTGGCCAAAATGTGGATCTGTAAAAATCGTCCTTATATTTAAAATCAGCTGCAACCATGTAAGACTTTAACCTTCCTTGTTCATTTAGATCTTTGACAATAAAATCTTCATTTTTATCATTCATAACTCTTTTATGTCTTCTTCTGTTGTTTCTTGAGACACCTTGTATAAATACATCCATACCTTTGGTTTTGTTCCTTTAAATTTTTCGTCTTCTGCTTGACCAATGTTTCTTCTTTTTTTTCTTTGAACTATCTGCCAGTTGTCATTATTTTGTTGTTTTTGTGTTATACTTTCCTCTTGGGATCTTTCATTTGTTTCTAAATTTATTATTTCATTCATTATATGTCTTTGATGGTCTTCTAGTATAACTAAATTATTTTGATTAGAAGTACTTGCCTTTGTTAAAAGTAATTGTTTAGTAGTCTCTGTATTTAATTGTTTGGTAGTCCCTGTATCTGTTTAGAAATTCCTGAGCTATTGTATCTAGGTAATGTTTGTTGTTTTTCTGTTGATAAGGTTTTCTGCTCTTTAATTGACTTGTCTTTTTCTGTCTTACACATTGATAATGATTCTATTTTTAGGTCCAAAATATATTTTTTTTCCAACATTTCAAAATTGCAGTCAAACTTCTCTTTGAGTGTTTCAGTGATGATATTTATTAATTTTTCATGTGATTTAGTTTGCTTTTTTTTCTTTATTTACCATTTCTTTTAATTCAAAATTTTCGGTTTCCAGATTACCTATTTTTTCTTTGAGTTGTTTCATATTTTCTCTTAAATTTGTATTAATTTCCTTCAATAATTTATTTTCCGATATAACTGATTTTTTCGATTAAACAATCGTTTAACATATCTTGATCATCAATTATTTCTAATGGTTTTTCTTCATAATATTGTTTTTCACAACACTTTTTTTGTTTTTTTATTAGAACAGATATTATGAAACGCAGCTGAGCAATTTATACATCTTACTTTTTTATTTACTGCTGGTTTCTTACAGAAACTGCAGAGCACATTTGAACTTTCACCTTCATCATCAGCCATTCTATGACTACTATATAAGGAATATAGTGGGAATTAGCAAGACAACATCATGTAGGAGATATTTTAAAGAAATGAGTGTAGTTATCAGAACCAAAATTTTTTTTGATTATAATATCGTTTTTTTACATTAGCAATGAGTTTATTGTGTTCTTTTTTCTCAAAAAGGTACTGAGTTTTCATATTTATATTAAGTTCTTGTTTATGAAATAGGTTTTTTAGTTTTTTCACTGGAATTTTTTATTTCATCTTTTAACCATTCCTTACCGGTGTTCACATGAATATCGTATTTTCTTAGTGGAAAAGCCTTATTAAAATGTAAAAAAGTATTATGAAAGCTTTCAAATCTAGATTCTGCATCGTTTGCAAGATATGCATCACACCAACTCTCATTTGTTAAGCTATTACTAAAAGACTCGATAGCATAGTCAGAAAATTTTCTAGTAACTCTATTTATTACAGATAGTTGTTTAGGAACTATACCCGTACAGTACAAAACCGTACGATGATCTGTACAATACAGAACCGTACGATGGTCTGAAATACAATAATGATCTATTACTCTATATTTATATTCGCCAGTCAAACTTGTGCAAATTTGATCAATTACACAATATAACAACGTTTTGTCAGATTGACATTTAATTTAATCACAGTTTTTGTTTCCGTGGCATCCTATTAAATTGCAAACCAAAATTGTCACCGTGTGTAGACTGCGGAAAAATATTGAAAAAACTAAAAATGCGAATTTCGTAATGAAATTTGGTATTGGGGCTCAAAATTAGATTCTGAACAACTTTTTTTTAATAACTTTTTTTCGATATCTTCAACGCAAAGCAAAATATCGGGAATGGACCCTATTTAGAGGTCTGCCGTTGTCTCAGTTTGTTACTTAAATTTAAGTTGGTTGCCTTGAAATGTATGTCTTGTATAGGACTACAATTGTGCCAAAGCTCAAATCTGAATTTCAAAAAATTACGAAAATGACTAGGTGTTTTCATTTTAAATGAGACGCCACATATTTATAAAATATGTCTTCCAATATTTTCTGGATATTATTAACTTATCCTATATCATAATTGTATGATCAATTGGATGCATAAATGTATTATTACTTTTTTTCCGGTACAGGAGTCGCGCCAGCACATTAACCACAGCCACTCCCCACATCCCGTAGACGGAGAGAACCCAGAATGACCGCCTTCTGCATTTAGCCTGCCAGCGACTGATTTTTGACAGGCCAGTATGGTCTTCAGTTCCGAGAGCTCCGAGTACACCGATTATTAGGACGACCATTTGGACCGAGTAGCCTGAGTATACTTGGAGCTCGTACCAGAGATCGCGGTATTTGGTCCGTTTCTCCTCCTTCAAGGTGATATTTTTCTCAGCAGATGCCGAAATCTCGACATACATCATGGTCGAAGAGGACTATGTCAGTCTTGGATTAGCCCTACCGTCGGGAACGAGTAGTTCCAGTAAATCCATCACTTCTCGTTCTCTACAACGGACTCAATATCTCCGGGGACGTAAGGCAGCATTGATGTCTGGTCTACCCCGTACAAGTGCCTTAGATGGTAGTATAGCACTCGTAGCGCCGCGTTATGTCGGTGAATGTAGGCCGAAATCGCGTATACAGGGCATGCAGATAGTATGAGCATGAGCGATTCTAACGCCTGACGGCAGGTCCTGCAGTTGATGTCAGGAACCTCTATACGCCACATGCGGCTATGGTATACCAAGGTGTTGATAACACCATCTTGACAGGCCATAATGATTCCCTCGGTCTCCGACTTAAGACTGGCTGACCTTAGAAAGGCGAATATCAACGTGGTCGATAAACCCAGTGTTTCTATGTTCTTATAGAAGACACCATGCTGGGGTTTATCGACATGCTGCCGAAAGAGATTTTCCTGTTCGGCAACTCTAATTCGGGCTTTCAGGCGATTTGGCTGAAGTTCAGTGACTGACTCTACATCAACGCCGGCCACCTCGCCTGGTGTCGAATGCGAGACCGAATTCATCTGCTGCTCTTTTTGCTGCCTTGAACAATCCTGCTCCCACTTCTACAGTTTCGTGATGTTTTACAAACCGCAAGAGGGAATCTGAGCTCCTGAGGATGTTACATGCCATACTCAGTACTACTCTGCCATGCGTATACTCCAAGTTCAAGAGTACTCCCCCCCACCGTTGACGTGGAAGATACGAGGAATGGACGATCTAGGATGAATACTTCTATGATTATTCATCATCTTGCGGGTATCTCTGTCTAGTTGGCGCAGCTCGTCTACTGTCCATTTCACTACTCTGAAGGAGTAGAGCAGAACCATAACGGCAAGCATGTTAGTTGCAGACACCTTGTTCTTCCCCGAAAGTTCGGAAGACCAAATCTTTTGGAGACTGTGTCTGTACTTGTCGTGGAGAGAATCCTTTATTTGTTTTACATCTTGGATGTGCCTTTGTTGCACACCCAGATATGTATAGGTCTTTCCGGCATCGAAATGTGATGCTTCCATCTGCGAGCTGCACATATTCAGGGAATTCCCCGCATCGTCCTCTCTTGAGGTGGACGACTGCACATTTGTCCAACCCGAACTCCATACCAATTGCCCCCGTGTATTCTTCGACCACCCTAAGAGCGTTTTGTAGTTCGTGCTCTCCGGAGGCATAAAGTTTAAGGTCATCCATATAAAATAGATGGGTGACCTTATGCCTCTGGTCGCTGGCTGGTCTACATTGATATCCGCGTGTTTGGCGGAGCGCAACAGACAACGGTAGCAGTGAGATGCAGAAAAGGAGAGGACTCAGGGAATCACTCTGGAAAACTCCTCTCCTAAATGCCACCTGCTAGTCGTGACCTGCTGTGCACCTGATGTTATGGTGAAGCGAGTCTTCCAGAGGGGCAGCAGCTGTTCTATGCATTTCACTAGCGGTGTTGGTACTGCAAGACATTCGAGTAAGTGCAACAATAGTTCGTGTGATGTTGTATCAAATGCCTTTCGGTAATCAATCCAGGTCATCGATAGATTCCTCTTGTATTGCACAGAATCCTGTGTAATACAGCGGTCTATCAGCAGGCAGCAACCTGCCATGCCCTTCTTGGCACCACGCTGTTCGTGTATCTGCTGGAAGATCGGATCAACAGACCTCAGTGTCCCAGCATACAAGATACATGTAAATATCTTGTAGCAGGAGTTGAGGCAAGTGATCGGCCCATAATTCTTCGGGTCGGAAAGATACTCCCTTTTTGGGGATAAGCACAGTACGTCCCTCGACGAACCAGTCGGGAATCTGCTGCCCCTCGTTCAACCATAAGTTGAAAACTCGTGCCAGACAGCGGTGAGTGGAAGGAATATTCTTCCACCACTAGTTGTTAATGCCGTCTGGGCCTGGGGCAGCGAAGTTCTGGTACCAACAAGTGCCTGTTGGACTTCCTCCATACAGATTGCCAGGCACACTTCTTCTGGCTCTTCCAGATATCTGTGGCACAGAGCCTCGAAGTGTGCAATTGCTGGAGTGTCGCTATTGAATGGACACGTTTCGTAGATTCCTGTCCAGAAGCTTTCGACATCTTCTACGGTCGGCGGATTATCTACAACACACTGTGGCTCTTGAAAGAGGTGGGTCGGATTCATATGAAATAAATTGTTTTGCTCCATACTCCTCTCCCGCCTCTTCAACGTTTTGTTTATAGCCATGAATGCTTGGAACCCATCTAGACAGTGCTGCTTGATGGTAAGCATCACTGTCAGATTTAGAGTTTGGTGTTGACGTCTTAATCTGGCTGCTATGCACCGGATTCTGGGAGCAAAAGCTCTACCACTCGTCGTGTATTCCACCACACTTTGGATCCGAGAAGAGGTTGTCTGGCTGACTGTATCTTGTCCTCGATTTTTTCTACACGCCGTGTGACTTTCTCGACCCAGTTTAAAGTGTTGTTTGACCTCTCACGGGAAACGAGTTACTTCGCGGCGTAGTACACGTCACAGTTGATTTGCCAAATGTCTGTATCTTCTGGAAGTTCCTCATCGATGACTGCATCTATTCTAGCCAGGTCTTGTGGCTTTAGGTTAGCCCTAGTGTTAAGGCTAACCGTCGTCCTTAAGTCTACATCGGTGAACTCTATAGATTGTTCCCCATCAGCTGCTAATTGTTCGGTGGGACAGCAGCTGGCAGTTCTTCCAACTGACGGGGTACCCTTACTTAACCTGTCCTGAGCAAAATGAATACTTGATCTCTCAAATGTTGCTGAGAGAAGGCATGGTGTTCTGGGTGCATGATACACCAGGCATCATGGAACTGCGCCATGTATCCCTTCGCTCAGTTTCGCCGCTGTCGTAGCAGGTCAGCAAGTCATCCCTTAGTTCCCCCGTCCACTTAAAGCGTCCATGTCCATTGCGTATGTCATCATCATTGAGACCGTCCGGTAGGGCTCCTCCAACCTGTCTCTGACCCTCCATCCTGTTGGGGTCTATCGTGAGGAGGAGCTCTTCCTCTGCGTGTCGTTGGAATCAAAGCTTTTGGGATATCAGGGTGATTAACCCAGATACCCCATGGCCGACATTAGTCAGAGATTCATTTGTCTATACGACAAATTTGTTTGCCTGTCCAGGGTGTAACGTAAGGAGGTTGCCGGTCCTTTGCACCCTTTATTATTTTTTTTTCTCAGAATATCCAATGCCAGACAGTTCTCCCATGGCCTCCGACGCCTCACGCCGGCACATTAACTACTGTCACTCCCCACATCCCGCAGGGCTTGTGACTGTAGATACCAGAATCGTGTGCCCTAAGCAGATTTGGATTATTGTATCCCGTTTAATCATCCTTAACACAACAATTTCCTACATTTTTCGTTTTTTTTTTTTTGTGAACTTGGATAAAAGTTTTTTGTGGTGTTTTTATTGAAATATTTTTACACATTGGAATGATACACCAATAGTATGATGATTTTGAGGAGTTGATCATTATAGATATGTATCACTTACATCACTTAAAATTTCACCACAACAATCACAACACAAGATATAACAACCACCTGTTTACATTTAACAACGTGTTTTGCCTGCTTTTTGTTCATTTCCACTATGATAGTGCCTGTTCTGTGACGTCACTGGATCGATCTGTTCGGCAGGCGGTGTTTGAGCGCGTAATGGGTTAATTCAAACTTTAATGTTGAATAACTTTTGTAAAAGACAAAATAAAAAAAAATCCTTTACACACTGTTTTTTGTATTAAATAGAGATTCCAAATATGCCAAAATTATATTTTTTGCATGAGGCCTATTCTGAGGGTCTCATGCAGAATGGTTGATGAGTAATATCGCCAAACAGCCCTACTATTGCGAAGGGTGGACTTAAGAGGATTTAATGTGGTCTAGGTGGACAGACTTCCTAGTCTGACCAAAGCAATTCCCATTGAACCCGAAAAGGTGGGTCATCATGGACTACCTAGAGGCAAAGAATTTATGTCAACGTCAAAAATTGACCGTACCTCACGACATGTTAGAGAGGAACCAAAAGGCAGACTCCTCGTTTATGGTGTTCGGGAGAAGGACCAAGTAACTGTAATTGAAAGGGTAGGAAGAATAAACCATAAATTCATCTATAGAAAGAAGTATGTAGGGCAAACAATTTCATATTCTTGTCCAGCATAAAAAGAAGGTAGACAAAATTGCAAAAAAAATCTCGTCCACTGTAAATTGATCTAATTACTTGATAGATAGATAGATATATAGATAGATCTTTATTGGTCATAAATACACGATTGTGTTTTGACAAATCAGAAACATACAAAATGTAATAAAAATATTATAAAATCAGTCTAAGAACTAAAAGGTCGTCATAGATAAAATAACATTAAAAAAAAAATTAAATTAGATATAAACAAACACAGTGTAAAGAACTGTTAGATGAAGACAAACGGGAATGTAAATAAAACATATATAAAAGAAACAAAAGAAGTCATAATTTTATATGGGAAAAGTCAGTTCAAGTTCCTGGACGGCCTTCAAAGCACATTGAAAAACTTTATTGCATAATAAGCCCATTCCTAGTCTTCGTTAAACGCAAAAATTAATATATACTTGTACAAAAAGCACTTTTATGATACGAAATACCACAAATTAACTAGCCCAGTTTCAATCTGCTATAACCATAATATTTTCCATTTCAGGTTGTGCACAAATGGATTCCTTGCCACAAAGATCCAAATAAAAGATCTCACGTAGACCGAACCATACTATTAGTTCAGATAGAAGACAGATATGTTCCTATTGCCGAAAGTGGTGTTCAAGATCTGGGTCCTGAAGTGTAGTACAGAGTTCCCTACACTATCTTCATGGAAAATCAGATTTGAACACAGATTCATAGACTTAACTAATGAGACTCACTATTTTTTTAATTACCCGAATGCAGGTAATTATTAAGACTTATTTTATCTTTGGAAATAATGTTAATATTTATATGAAATTGTTTATTTATCATTATTCAAATATATAGCCGTAGTTTATATATTATGATAAATGGTACAGTTTTATTTCAGTTAACCTTGCTCCCCTAATTCAGAGCTTGTATAAATGATGTTATTATTTTTTGAGAAGATTAGCAAGTAAACTGTTATTTCATGATTTCATTTCTGAATGTCAAATGAAAGGCTTATGTTAATTATATTATTATAGATTCAAGACATTAAACACTAATACTTTTTTGAAAAATCTTTTTTTTAAGCTTTAAGTTAATGTAGCAAGGCAAATTATTACGCTTTTGTTTTAAGCAAACAAAGAATATTATTTAAAAAAGTATAAGTACATTTACATATCAACAGTTTTATTTTATCAAGTTATCCTGTGAAATTGTTTTAAAAATTTTTCCTTAATTATTAAAAATTAATTTCTTGTTATTTTTACTTATTCGAACTATTTTGCACTATATAAGTTAGAAAATTATTTTAGCCTCTACTTGATAGTAATAATTTTTTTGTAGTTACATTGATGCTGTTTATTAAGTATTTTTTAAGTATAATTCTTAGGGTCAAATACAAACATTACGAGTCTGTCTTATTGTTATAAACTGTTATTCGACACAAATAGGTGTTACATAAGACAAATTAATATAATTACCTTTCGTTATATCATACAAAGTATATGATGGTAATGTTGGTAATCTAATGCAAATATATATATTAATTATTATTATCGCCCAGTTTTGAGTGGGTGCCAATTTCATCTACATTGTGACAGGTAATATATAATGCATTTAGACTGCAAATGAAAAATACCACTAATATTTTGCTACATCAAAATAAAAATTAAAAAGACTTTGATCGTTCACTTTTCATTGGCTTGTTTCCGGTACCAAAGCTATGCCAGAATAAAAGCACAACACTAAACCTAGAAAATTTTGCTATACCTCCACTTTGTCGCTGAAGAAAGGATCTTTATTTTCTGTTATAATAAATTTACAAAATAAATAGCTCTGATGGCGGATAGAGTAAACTATGTTCGGATGGCATGTCTTTATGGTGTTATGACATCATGATTAACTTTTCTTACAGTAAAGAGTAAAAGTTTTCTTTTATTATAGTAAATTAATAAATTACCTAAACTTCAGTATCTGTTGTATATATAATAATCATGAAATGGTTTCTATTTATCCATATACACCAAAGGCCTTAAAGTTGACTAGAGTCCAGACTCAAATATTATATGACTCAATATTAGGGGCAGATCTAAGATACCAGTGTAAACATAGGCACAGAAATGATAAACATGCCACATGTACTAGATTAAAATAGGAGTATTTTAAGTGCTGTCCAACTGCCTTCATATACGAAACTTCATCTGTTACGAACAGCAAAATGCAAAACATGTCCTTTATTATTTTCATAGTTCTTACCCTATAGTGTTTTTGTTAGAAGGATAGGGCTTTTATTTAAACACTATATTTGTTTTTAAAACGTTTTTATTAGTCTTGAACTGTTTCACTAACTAAAATATATCTAACTACAATGCTTTCATTTTAATATAATGGAGGCACCAGCTTCCTGACACAGCATAAACTTATATATATTATTGCTTCTTAGAAGCATGGTATTTATTCAGATAAAATATCATGTTTCAGTTAAATAATTATTTTAATTTTGTAAACATATTCCAACACTCCCACTCAAAATAAAAATAATTAATAGAAAATTAAACATAGACAAAAAAAATTATTATTTTAATCCTAATTCCTGACCGCAACAATTTAAATTTCTGCAGAGGTAGTCCTTTTGTGAATATGTCTGCGAGTTGATTAGCTGTGGAAATATAAGTTAAAATTATTAATCCTTCTTGGATTTTCTCTCTAATAAAATGGTATTTTATATTTATGTGTTTAGTTCTTTTGTGATCGGAAGGATTCTTAGCTATTGATATACAGGCCATATTATCTTCATATATAAGTATAGGAGTCTGAATATGTATGTTAATACTGTCACTGAGCGATTTGGGCCAAAGTGCTTCTTTTGTTCCTTCAAAAGCTGCTATATATTCGCTTCTGTTGATGATATTGCGACTGTACTTTGCCGTCGACTATTCCAT
>JANEYF010002220.1:0-63638 GCA_029963845.1 Rhamnusium bicolor | reverse complement strand
TTACAAATGCCGGTAATTTCATTTACGTGACAAATAAAATACAGAACTAAACCAATCAACAATTATATGATGCTTGTTAATAATTAAGGATTAATTTCAATTTACCTTAGCCCAAGGAATTGGGAGTTTCACAAAAAATGCGGCAAGGCACACAAAAAGATGTTTACCGTATCGCGGTATTTGGTCAAGTGGGCTGAATTTAGATATCCACTGTTTGACAATGCCTTAAGTACCAACCTAAGAAAACAGGTGGAACGAAGCGAAGAATATTACCTATTCATTAAGTTATACTTATTACAATCATTAATCCTTAATCATTAAGTGTACTAATTTATATTTTACTAGATATGTACTAAATTTAATGTATGGTTTATTTAATATATTTTCATAGGTCAGTGAAATGCCAACTTAAAACTTGGATAAACACAGAACACCTGTCGTATAGAAGTGAACTAATACTTGGTCTTCGGTGTGATTCATGGTTTAATATATCTATGATGGAACAAATTTAATATGGAGATTCTCTCCTTGTTTTGATAGCAAGTGCGAAACGGAAGTCCAGTGGCGGCCTAAGGGGAGCTAAAAAAAGGAACAATATATTACTAATAAGTAACATTAAAGTGCACATCACACCAAAATTATGTACTATTAAACAGGGTAACTTCATTTGGTCAAAATGACCGTTACAATGTATAGATCTATCTGGCATCCAGATATCTTAGGAGGTTTATGTATGCGAGCTAGGTCTACATGGGAAATACCTATATATAAATATCTATATAAAAATATATATATAAAAATATATATATATATATATATATATATATATATATATATATTTTTTTTATTTATTTTTTTTCTTGAGATGGACGACTGCACATTTAGTCCAACCCGAACTCCAGTACAATTGCCCGCGTATATTAATTTGGAAAAAATCTCGAAGGGGTATAGCGATATTAGCTTCGGCAAATATTTTCAGTCTAATTTCAGTTTCTTATGTCATTTATTTTTTAAGTTATGACGTCATCGACTTTTTTTTTAAACGACAACCTATATATTTTATTATTGATTTTGGTAGTAGATTTTATTCTGGTTCCAACCGTATAAAATTTTCAATATGTTATTATTTGAAAAATTCGAGAAAAACGGTCTTAAAATTCAAATAATAAAAATTCATTAAATTGGGTAAATTTATCTAGTTGCCGGTGTATCACATTAGTTACGGCTGTCAGATTTAAATAATTTGTAAATGTCACAATAGAATAAGTGTTATTATTTTGCTTTTTCTAAATTAGAAAAACTATTTTATTAATAAGAATGGTACAGTTGAGCGACAAACAGAGAATTGAAGTGTTAATAATGATTGGTTATGGCGACAGAGCTAGAACACATCAAGAAGTGTGTCATCTTTTTAGAGAAAAATACCCGGATCAGCCCATAAATCAATCAACAATTAGTAGGATTGAAAAAAAAATTTCGGGAACATGGCGTTGTAAAGAATATTCCAAAAACTGGACGTCCGGCGACATTAAATGAAGATGCACAACTTGATGTGCTACTAGAAATTGAAAACAATCCACATTCAACTAGTAGAAGCATTGCTTTGAACCACAATATAAGCCACACTACAGTTCTAAAACTTTTGAAAGTTCAAAAATTCCACCCATATAAGGTGCACTTGGTTCATGAGTTGACAGAAGATGACTTTGATCGTAGGCAAGAGTTTTGCGAACAAATGATGGAAATTTGCAACCGCGATCCAATGTTTTTCCAGCGTGTTTTATTTTCGGATGAAGCAACATTTTGTTTAAATGGCCATGTCAATAGACAGAATTGTAGGTATTGGGCTAGGGACAATCCCCATTGGATGCAGGAAAGTCATACCCAATATCCTCAGAAAGTTAATGTTTGGGCAGGAATTATTGGTGACAGAATTATAGGTCCATTCTTTTTGAAAACAATTTGACTGGAGATAGATACCTGCAATTTTTACAGTTGGAATTGATGCCTGCATTAGCTGCATTATTCCCCAATGCAAATAACTCTGACCTACCAAATAATACCATTTGGTTACAACAAGATTGCGCTCCGCCTCATTACGCAATTATTGTGCGACGCTACTTGGACCAAGTTCTCCCAGCAAGATGGATAGGGAGAAGAGGTCAGATAGAATGGTCGCCTAGGTCTCCTGATCTAACGCCATTAGACTTCTTTTTTATGGGGGTACTTAAAAAGTAAAGTGTACAACAATCGACCCAATAATTTAGACGATCTCAGGCAAAGAATTCAACATGAGATTAGGTTAATATCGCCTCAAACTATTCAGAATGTGAGAAATGAATTTTATAATCGTCTTGGGTATTGTCAAATGGTACAGGGTCGTCAATTTGAACATTTAGTGTAAATGTAATTTGACAACTGTTATTTCTGTGCTTATTTTTGTGTTTGATGATATTGTTAGATTTTTTTCTGGTTAAGCAATTTACTTTCTTTTTATACTAATGTTTGCCTCACGAAGTTATCGTTATTACTAGCTTTGAATTGAGCAGATAATAAATTTCTAGTTCGATTTGTATAATTTCAAAATAACAACGAATGTGACCGTCGATAACTTTCCGTCAAACTTAGGCAACTCAGATAAATTTACCCAATTTAATGAATTTTTATTATTTGAACTTTAAGACTGTTTTTCTCGATTTTTTCAAATAATAACGTATTGAAAATTTTATACGGTCGGAACCAGAATAAAATCTACTACCAAAATCAATAATAAAAATATAGGTTGTCATTTAAAAAAAAAGTCGATGACGTCATAACTTAAAAAATAAATGACATAAGAAACTGAAATTAGACTGAAAATATTTGCCGAAGTTAAAATCGAAAAAATCCATTCCAAACGTTTTCTTTTTCCAAATGCGTTACTTAATTTCCTTACTGAATTTAAAAAAAAAAAAAAAAAAAAAAAAAAAAAAAAAAAAAAAAAAAAAAAAAAAAAAAAAAAAAATATAAAAAATATATATATAATATATATATATATATATATATATATATATATATATATATATATATATATATATATATATATATATATATATATATATATATATATATATATATATATAATACAGTGTTAAAATGACAACTATTAACATGATATAATTGAAATTCAAATTAAACTAGACAAAATGAAATGTGCCCAGCCAACCAGCTTGGATCAGTTACATCACAGACTCGGATATTTTAGGGAACCTTGTTATATCACACTGTTCTATCCTCTTTATATAGTTGCATCACTAGTATTTATAAATTTACTACAGAATTTATAGGATGTCATAGATATAACATTTTATAACTGGTGATCTATTACCATTACGTATTTATAATATCAGAATAGGGCATAATTATTATAGTACCGAATACATTAAACAATTTTAAAATTGTTACAAAATATGTTGTACAAGTTGAAAATCTGCGTATAGGAATGTATTAATTATAGAGCAACTGTGATACATCTCACGAGGGAATAATATTCTATTTAATATATGTAATATTTCTGTTTTAAAGGGTTAGAATGCAAAAAAAATAAATATACTATATTGTATTTTTTTCCTTTTTATTACACCTACAATTTTTAGAGCACGAGACTCTCAGAGTCCTTCTTACAGTGTGGCATTAACACAAGGGAAATTAGTTTGTTTTTTTGTTAATAAAAATAATTAAATAAATAAATTATTTGCCAACCACAATACTAATAAGTAATGAGAGTCCTGCAAACTTACTAAATGAAAATACTATTCAGTGCCAGCTACCAGTAGGGACAGAGTAGTAAATTTAAGAATGTTTAATATATAGATAGAGAGGCACGTGATTTATACCTGACAGTATTTAGTTGTTAAAAAAAAAAAATAGCTGTGTTCACTCGAAAATCACGAATGAGTTAACACCAAGAGATATTTTTAATTATGGATAGAATTTCCTTTCTTTTTTTATTTAAAAGATAAAGAGATAAGTAATGCAAGTATCTCAAAACGCAAAAAAAATGTATAGAAAAAAAATATATAAAAGAAAATTGCAAAAGACCATTTAAGGCTGATCAAATAATTTCCCCAAGTAGTCGTTCACATAAATGTATTTCACAGATAACATTTTATAAATTTACAGTAAAAAAGTTAAAACTTATGATGGTTATTATTACACTAGATAATCTACATATTATACCTTTTAAGATATTATTTTAAATTAATTGGCACTATGTCAATAACTTGCATAAAAAAAGAAGTATGAATAGAGATAAAATTGCACTTTGAGGTGGACATCCTTTGAGAACACAATTACTTAGAAATAATTAGACTGACCTGGTAGACGAATTTGCATTCAATCTGATACCTGCTTTTGATTTTAACCTGGTACTTTTGACTGGTACTTAAATACTCAGTCCGGTACAGAACTTTGAATTCAACCTCTTCGATTTAAATTCGACTGGGGACTGGGATTTAAATTCACCTTGTTCTGTTACTGAGATTTAAATTCGACCTGGTGCGATTTAAATTTAACCTGCTGTGTATTCGACCTGGTACTTACATTTATATTAAACCTGCTATTGGGTAGTCGAGCTGGTATTTGTACCCTAAAATGTTCATAAAAAAAGGACTAAGTAAATGGAGAACTATACCTTTTGCTTTATTTGTAATTACCTCTCTTAAGGGTATTGCAATTTTTCACGATAATAATTAATCATTAACAAATTACACAGAATAATCTGCACACTAAAACAAATAGACAAATGGTGAGAATACTTTGGAATAAAAAAAATCTACTCACGTGGTGAAGATAGTAGACGTGCTAAATCCCTCGAAAAGGCAAGATTTTCATTAAAACTTGAAACAAAACTATGAAAATCAAAGAATCTGATAGTAAAATAGATATATCCCCGTAGGATAGTAGTCAGACAAATAGAGTTCTCCGGCACTTAGCATGGGGAGAGTTCTCTGACATGTAGCATGGGCAGAGTTTACCGACACTGCATGGGGGTGATATGGTAATGGAGTTTACCGACACATAGCATGGGAATATGATAATAGAGTATCATGACAGGGCGAGGCCATTTCATTAAAAGTAGGTCGCTGCAACAATGGTGAAATCGGAATGTCATCATGTGGGTTACGTTATTGAAAGGTGTCTCGCTGCAATGGGGAAAGTGCGGCACGGGGGAATGATGGACCTATTTAGACTTTCGGTTTCAATCTGTACTCATCATACGGAAATATGTAATGATGTTTCGTTCTCATCATATAAAAAATTTCAGTCACGTTTACTCAAAGCAAGGAATAGAAATAAAAAGTACGAGGTAAGTTTTAATACTGTGTTTAATGGTATTGGTTAGTAAATTTAAAACTATTAATAATAAAAATGTATTAATTAAATAATGGTATAATTATAATTATTTTATAAAAAAGTTTTTATATAGGTATAAAACATTAGATAATGCACATACGCATACAGATTTTGTATGATTTAAACAAAGTGGTTTCGATAGTTTAATATTTGGCCGTTCCTCAAATTCAATAATGGGTCAAGATGAGTATCCTCTCAACTAATTCTTTTCCTTTGACATTAACAGTGTCTGCTCCACCCAAAATTTCGGTAAAAATATTCTCAAACTGGCAAAGTGGTGTATATCCCTGATTCCAATCGATACAATGATGGTTTTCCATTAACCATCTAGCTCGTTTTCGCAAGGGTGCTGATAATTCATTCATAGTAAATAGCGGTTAAAAAATATATTGAAATATTTTATTCCCATCATAAGCAGCAAGTTCCTTAACTATAAAGCATTATTTTCAAATTTAAGACCTTGCACATCTATTATTAATGTCATGGTTGCCTTTCAAAAGTATATAGCAATTGAGGCATAAATGACTCGTCATTTGTTTTAAAGCTGCCTAACAATTTTCGTTAGAGGGTTATAACTTATTAATTTATCATGTAGAATTAGGCAATACGCAAACGTATTCTTAGGAATATTTTCACTAGCCTCAAATTATACTCTCATGACGATAGGACCAGATCGAATCGATTCTTTTTGATGGGAACAATGTAAGTTATTGGTGCTATTTCTTTAAATTCTGTAGGCGTGAATAAAGGCTCGTTATGAACATCATAATATGATTGCCTAAATTTTGCGAACATCTCATATAAGGAGGCAAATTTCGTTCTTTAAAATCCAGATAGAGATCATTAGAGGAGTATCTTTCAGAATTAAGAAATATCTTAATATTTCCTAGACTACAATTATCAAATTTACTCATGTTTTTCACCACGTTATTCCTCCTAGTGGTTTGAAAAGCTACAATAACATGTCTAGGCTTTTCAAGCTTAGTTGTCGTTTTTACTGGCCAGTTATGTCTATTGGTTTCCGGTAATTCAGGAAATTCGATAAGCTCCCAGCTTCTAAATCCTAATATTGTATCAGCATTCTTGTCAATAAGGTTAACCCCTGTGGAATACCTACGGAAATGTGAGGTATATTCCAAGATAATTTGTTTATTTCTACTTTTAGAACATCAGTGGCTTCAGTGCTAATTACAGGATTAAAATCATCGCTGCTACGTAGTAAAACTAATTCCTGTTTAACGTTAACCAATATTTTTTTATGATCTTCAAAGAACCCCGTTAACAATTTAAGTGGAATGCAAACATTGAAATATCCTCTGCTATCGACTAAAATATTGTCTATCACGTTCATTTTTGAAAACCATCGGGCATTTTAAAGCCTAACGATATCGTTAGAATTGTATGATAAGTATGATTTTAATGTTGATGTTAAGCCCACATCTCGGACCGAGTCTACAGTGATTCCAATCAACTGATATCGAATTTCTTTAAAAAAAAAAAGGTATCCCATTATTTATGAATTTCAATTTATCACTTGTGGTACCGTCACTTTCTGTTAATTTCCCCTCAATATACAAAAAACTTTCGCATGGTAAAGTAAACATCGATTTCTTGTATAGGTATTACTATTTCATCGTTATAACCTAATTTTGTCGGTAATTACGGCTCATATGTATGTATTTGGGAACCCACTATTGTATTATCCACAAAAAATTTCTCTATTACGTTTAATATATCTATTTTCATAAATTCAGCTGATATCCAAGAGATCGTAGAAAAAAAAAACGATTTTCGGCTGTTAACTGTTTGGTGGTGATTTTATTACTAACGTTTACTTTGTCTTGTTTTTTCTTATAACACTTTTTTTCTTAACGTCATCACCGCTGTATTGATTAATTTATTGTATTTTACTACCATGACTAAGACGTTTTTATATGCAGTCTTATCGTAATGGTTTCACATCTAAAATTGACAAGATCGCCGTCTTGATCTAATATTTTAATGGTTATATTGGTGATAGTTTGAAGGCAAACAAGGGAAATATATAAAATTTTATGGTGATTCCACTATTTTATAGCCTGGTGCTACTGTGGGAAAAAACTGATGAATAATATGAACACGTTTTCCATTGAAATAAGATCCAGCTGCAATATTACAATCTATACATAGATCATTCACTTTGATGATTTCTGTAGGAAAGTCTGAAGATACTGATTTATTTGCTGTTATTTCCTGGTTTTTAAATCCTAATAATTTACCTATAGAATTTTCGGTAAATATCACTTTTTCTGAACACTTAATCACTGATCTTAGCGTATTGTTATTGGCTTTAATGTTTATAGATAGACCTTTCGCATGAAGATAGGATTCTAAATATCGCTTATATCTTGAATTTCATACGATCCAGTATGAATTTCTACATAATTACTATTGTCACCACAATAGAACTTATTATGTTTTTCATCTATATTAGGTATTGTATTAAACGATTCGAAATTCGTAAGACCTATAACATACTCTGCATTATCTATGAAATATATTGGTGGATTAAAATTAAACTTAAAGTTGATTGATTTCCGGACAGAACTAGGGTAAAAGACATGATCTTCAAAGAAACACACTTAAAATAAGAAAATTATTTTATGTACAATTGTTATATAGAAATTTTAGACAGAGATGACCAGTTTGTAGAATTAAAACTATGCAATGGTTCAAAATTATACTTAACATTATTGGAGCTACCATCACTGAAAAAGTATGAAATTAATTCTAGAGGAGGTTTTGGGTTTCCATAACTATCAAAATATATGATATACAGATTTACTGTACCCGGTCCAATGTGAGCCATTGCGATCCTTATCGTCAAGATTCACAATTCCACACTTATATTTATTAATCTTTTTCGGCAAATTGTTTCGCATAAAAACAGCTCTAAAATTTTTTTAATTTCAAAACTTTCACATATTTTATCAAATCTAAATTTGATATTGCTCGGGAAGGTAGCTCGATTGAAAGTTTTTTTTATAAGGACTGAGAAATAGACCAAACCCTCGTTTATATGGTTTCAAGTATAATCCATTTCCTATTACTTTTTCTTCCATAGCGAGATTATGCATCTTTTTCTCTTCTAATAGCTGTTTCACTATCTTGGCATCATTTACAGCCTTCGCTACACCCGCAGCACCACCTCCTAATGCCCTCCAGGTGGCGAAAAAGGGTATTAATGTTAAAAATCCTCCAATTTTTGGAAGAGGTAGTATCCTCTTATTTGTAATTTGCTTTTGGCGCCCATAACTCCACTAACACCTATTGCTGCTATTTTTCTCCAATACCTGCGTCCGAAGATCTAAGCCTATCTGACGCCGTATTTGCCAATATTCTATCTGCTATATTTCTTCTCTCAGTATCCTTAAACTTTGAATGTGATATATCGTGATCCTTGCAAACTTCATCTAGTGGATTTATTCCCTGATCTCATCGGGCAATTCGCTTACTTAGTTTCGTTCCAGGTCCACAGTAATTATAACCAGGTATGTGTAATTCTACCGGTAATTTGTCTATAAATCTATTTAAAAACCCTGACCCTTTCTTCTTGGTACTTTGATGCCAATTAGATTTACTGCCGGGGCGTAACATTATATATAAATGTTAAATGACAACTGAGTAATATGGTTTAAATTTTAAGCATTTAAATATATCGCGACTTGTGATTTTTAAACAGATACAGAGCAAAAAAGCATATCGTTACAATGAAAATAGAAAAGCAGAAATTTTCCCTACCAATTAGAAATTTTGATGAATCGATAGCGGCTGTATTTCAGAAACATGGAAATCTTTTTTGTGGTGGTTCTAAACGCGGCAAAACAAACTTAATCATCAGTTTGTTAGGAACATCTCAATGGTTTGCGATTTGAAAACATGTACATATACTCCAGGTCTTTATATCAACCGAAATAGGAATATTTGAGAATTTTATTTAACACTTTAAAGAAAATTGGATATTACGAGTGTGAGGGTGGGGATGAAATATTTCCGCCGAATATACTAAAAAAACTGATAATGGTCGATTTTTTTAATGTTAAATAACCTCGAAACAGTTAATCTTAGGAAATCCGTGAAAATTGTTATCAATATGGACATACAAATGTTTATATCTTTGAAATCAGAAAAAAAATAAGCTTTCTTACAAGCCCATAGCCGACTATGGTTTCCACTTAAAAAATGCAAGTTTTTGTTATATCTTGTCAGCCATGGAATTGGCAATAGGTTTATTGAATTCTACGTAAAAATATCTATAACAATTTTCACGGATTTCCTAAGATTAACGGTTTCGAAGTTATTTAACATTAAAAAAATCGATCATTTTCAGTTTTTTCAGTATAATTCAGCAACCTGAAAACATACCACAGTTCTCAATACGGCAATCAATTGCTCTCACAATTCTGCACAATGTTGCTAATTTAATCGACTGTAATTCTGCAAATAAAAAAGTTACCCATGTAAGGAGATAGATAATGGCCACCGTGTATATTATGGCCATGTTAATACTGATATGAATTTCCATGAATTTCAAGAAATGTGCTCAATTTGCTGGAATGATAAATATGGATTTTTAGTTATAGACAAATATTGTGAAATTAAATCCGGTAGATACCGCAAAGGATTTTATAGTTTTATAATTATTAATTAAAAACAATATATTAGTATATAATCAGCTAAAATAAAGTAGTCTGTTTTATAAAGTTACCGCAAAAACATGAATAAAAAATTAGCAGTGTTAGTAAAGGCTAGGCGAGCTGTAAGGAAGAAGTATCGAGCATTAAAAACTAAATCAGCTCAATCACAGTTACAGTTAGAGAAGGAGTATAAACCGATTACAGAACATTTACAAAAATGTCTTGAAAATTTCAAAAAAGTATCAATAAAAAAGGAGCCGGATGTCTACACTGAAGCACCGAATAAATCATTTAAAACTGCTTCTATTCCTAAAAAGCCATTAGTAAATCTCGACGTAAATTTTTATTAACAATATCTTCCAACTCATGGCCTTACATTTTTGAAGGATAATTTTTTGATAACAGCAAATTAAATAGCGAATCCCGTGAAAATAGTAATGATGCGATTGAAGCGGCTGTTGAAAATAGCCGTAAAGCGTTACTAAATGGGTCAAAATTACCAGGCTATTCAGAATATCTCGAAGACTTTGATCCGCTTCCATGATATTATATAGATACATCTATTAGAAATACTGAAGATGAATTTGATCATAAACATGGGATAATACATGAGCCTTCAACGGGCCGGTTTGCAATAGGTGATTCTGAATTAGAAGTTATTGGTAAGGACGTGCGTATTCAGAATTTATTTTACCCAGGAACCGTTGGACTTTACGAATTACTTTTCAAGAAAAATTCGAAGTTTCAATAAAACAGATTTAGATCAATATATGAATATATTAAAACGAACAAACGCTTACCGTAAAAATTACAAAGCAGATGAGCAAATTCAGGGAACCACTTCTGTAAAATATTTAATCAATATAATATAATATAATAATCAAGTCTTATTTGCAAGAAAAAGGGTTAATAAAATCCACTACTAAGAATATTCCAAGAACTTCATCATTTAGTAAACCTCCTCTTCCACCAAAGACAAGATTGAGAAGTCAATCATTTAAGCAACCAACTAAAGGTGGAATGTTATTTTTGTCAGAAAAACCTATAGACTATGTTTATTATGATGATCCCAACGAGATCGTTGATAGGCTTAAGCTTTTAATCGCATCTCAATTAGCATGTCATTCTGGACATAACAACAAAATTTTCACTATCGAGGAAGAATTAAGGGAGGCTAAAATTATTAAATAAATACATCTTAATTAAAAAATATATTTTACTTTATAAGAATTTTATAATAAAAATGTTCAAGTGTAACCTGAAAAAAAAATGTAACAAGAAAACAAGAAAAACAAATACTTGCCTCGTCGTACAGTCACCTAAAAACGAATGATCCGATATAGAAATATAAACTTGATGATTTCGTTCGGGTGAGCAAACATCGTTCTGTATTTACAAAAGGATACACTCTTAACTGATCTAACGAAATTTTTAAAATTAAGAAAATCAGATTAACTAACCTCACTACGTATATATTAGAAGATGAGAATAAAGAAGAAATTAGCAGGGCCTTCTACGAATATGAGCTACTGAATGTTAAATATCCAGATATTTATTTTGTTGAGAAAGTAATAAGGAGAAAGGGTAACAAAGCATTGGTTAAATGGTTAGATTTAGATAAATCGCCTAATTCGTGGATAGAAAAGAAGGATATAGCGTAATAACTTAAAAGCAATATTTTTATCAAATCAGTATATGCTTAAGTAGCGGTGACGGTAGTCACAATGTCAGATTATGGCATTGAAAATGAGTAGGCATAGGGTCGGTTGAGCCCGACTGTGACGTCACAGCCAGACTGACGTCACATCCGGTCTGTGAAGTCACATCCGGTGTGTGAGTTGGCGTGTATCTCCTGTCTCGACACCTCCTAACCTCATTGGGCCCCCCCTGCGAAGGCCTAACCTAACCCAGGGCCCCTGCGAAGACCTAACCTACCGAGGCCCTAGCAGGGCCCCATCTAATCCAACAGAGCCTAACCTAACCTGTCGAGGCTCCCACCTAACCTCTCGGGGCCCCCTTCCCAGACGGTGCTAACTTCATGCTGGTCAGGGATCTGCATAACCAACAGAGGTGCTAACTTCGCGGTGGTGGTGTCATCTAGCGGCGACGGTCTGTATGTCTGTCTCATCGACGCTACCCCACTTCGAAGCCCCTCCGGACCTCCTTCGAAGCCAGCCGAGGCCCCCCAACCTAATGTATAACTGCTATTTTAATATACAGGGTGGGCTCAAAAACAGTTATTTTTTAATATACAAGATGACGGGCATGCGCAGTAATTACAGAACCACGTCACATGATTATTAAAAATAAGATGACGGGAACGCGCAGTAATTACAGAAGAAATATGACGTCATATAATATTTAAAAAAACAAGATGACAGGCACGCGCAGTAGTTACAGGAAAAATATGACGTCATATGATATTTAAAAATCAAGATGTAGCAAAATTATGCGTAGCAATTACAGAAAAAATATGACGTAACAAGATGTCTGCATATAGAAAAATCGTGCGTAGTAATTACAGAAAAACATGACGTCACATGATTTTAGATGGCTGTATATAGAAAAATCATGCGCATTAGTTAGAAAAAATATGAGTCACATGATACTTAAAAATCAAGATGTAGCAAAATCATGCGCAGTAATTGCAGAAAAATATGATGTCACATGATATTAAAAAACAAAATGACGGACATGCGCATTAGTTACAGAAGAAATATGACGTCATAAGTTGTCTGTATATAGAAAAATCATGCGTAGTAATTTCAGAAAAATATGACGTCACATGATATTAGATGGCTGCAAATAGAAAAATCATGCACCGTAATTATAGACGTCACATGATACTAAAAAATCAAGATGTAGCAAAATCATGCGCAGTAATTACAGAAAAATATGAGGTCACATGATATTTAAAAAACAAGATGACAGGCTTGCGCATTTGTTACAGAAAAAATATGACGTCACAAGTTGTCTGCATATAGAAAAATCGTGCGCAGTAATTACAGAACCGCGACACATGATATTAAAAAACAAAATTACAGGCAAGCGCAGTAGTTAGAGAAAATATAACGTCACGTGATATTAAAGAACTGAATATAGAAAAACCATACGCAGTAATTATAGACGTCACACGATACTTAAAAATCAAGATGTAGCAAAATCATGCGCAGCAATTACAGAAAAAAATATGACGTCACATAATATCGGGAGGTTAAATGGGGCCTCGGGGTCCAGCTGAGGGAATCCAGATAGGAAAACAAGATGTCATTTGCATTTTAAAAATAATTTCTAAAATACTCATGACTACCACCACCGTTCCACACCAGGCTGCGGCGATGGATAGGAAGACGGAGTTGGCGCGCCCCTTTGCTCCAGCTGGGAGAATCTAGATAGAGAAACGAATGTATGTAGGAATGCATTTAAAATATAATTTCTAAAATACTCACAGCAATCACCACCGCACCAGCTCCGACAAGGGCGAGGGCTGCGGGGACGTGCCATCAACCAGCATTCTATTATAGAAAGAAAAAAATTGCAAATATTAATGTATTAATGGTGAAGAAAATAGAAGCTAATTACCCCTGCTTCAGCCCCAGCGCTAACGGTTGCGGTGAGGCCATCTCATCATCATCTTCATAATTTCTATAACAAGGAAAATATACATATCATACAAGACACACAGTCCACTACATTAACTGTACAATAATTAAATACAATAATACCAAATTGCTATAGCTGATAATATGATATATGTATCACAGTGCATGAATATTGGAAGTATTAGAAAATAATTAGCATTGTTGCTGCTAGGGGATCGGCGGAGGTTAAGGTGGCTGCGTGGGCGTGCCATCAACCAACATTCTATTACAGAAAGAGAAATTGTAAATATTAATGTATTAATGGCGAAGAAAATATAAGCTAATTACCCCTGCTCCGGCCCCAGCCCCAGCGCTAGCGGCGGTGAGGTCATCTCATCCTCATCATCATCATCTTCATCATTTCTTTCACAAAGAAAATATACATATCATACAAGACGCACAGCTACTGCACATTGAAAAAAATTAAATAAAAATGATTACACTAAACTTTTAAAATGTTGAAAATTACTTACCCTAACCAAACGCACACACAAAGATCCCCAGCGCACTTGTAGCACCGGCTTCCCAGCAACTCGTAATCGCTATCACTGAAAAATATTGTACAATTGTATAAGAGAAAAAAATACACCGAGTTATACTCACCTATCTATTGACATTATTAAATGCTTTTTCCAGTTTACCCGCACATTTATATACCATCCAGCGACAAATTTGTGGTTAATTATTGAAAATATGTAAAATATAGAAGTTGATAAGTACAATAGTAAACCACAAGAAAAATACACAATCTTAGAAAACGACAGTAAAATCGTTCAGGACTTATCACCACAACAAACCGCACTTCGTATATAGAAATTGTTTTGAGGTCACACAATGAACCATTCCACGATGTGCTATGAGGTGCCCTGAACTTCCTATGCCAGTGCATGGAATACATATAAAGGACTATGTCTTAAAAATCATGTTATTCATACCTGAACCTTTATAACACAACATGTATATTCTGCTCAATATTGAACCTAATAATTATGGACTAAACCATATTGATTCGGGCCTTATGATTGGTGAAGTGCCTGTGATGATGTTTTCCATGTAAATGGCGGCAAATTTACTTTGTTAAAAGGTCTAACTGAATTATTAACAAAGGCGAAGCCTAAGGATTTTACCGATGCTGATATACTCTCTTATAAGCAAATACCCCAACCAGATGTTTTTTTTTTTGGATAATAAGAAAAGAAGATGTTTTCAATAACCTTTCCTGTATATGATTATGATGAATTAATAATTCCTATGATAAAACATAATAATTTAAAACTATATAGTAGCAGTCAATAATATTTGACAGTAATTTAATAAAAATTTAAAGTATAAGTGAAAACCCTGTATATCAATAATAATGTTAAAAACAACAATTTGAATCAATCTAGAGTATTAGCCACCTGTATATCAATAATTCTGATAAAATAATATTTTTAATCAATTTAGAGTATACGTGAAAACCATGTATATCAATAATGCCTATTAGGCCAGGCGACAGGTCGAAAAAAGCCTCAATAAGGAAATAATTAGTGGAAAGCTGGAAATTGCTTTAATCGCTTTATTTGGACCCAGATATTACTCTCCCAAGTTTTCCCCCTCGAGCGAAGTCGGCGTTGGCCCTTCTGGCCCTAAGAAGGTACCATTTTCCGGTTTTTTGCAAGTATCTCCCAAACCATCAACTTTATCAACAAAATACTTATTATAAAAAATAATCTAGAGTAAATTTGCTACAAAAATGTTCTTTACCGTTTGTCTCTAAAGTGAACCGTTACGATGCTACGACTATTCAAAGTGGAACCCTTTTTTGATTCTTGCGGAAAAGTTATCGAAATTTTGTAGCCTGTGTCGCGAAAACAAATCACCGATTCATTGTTTTTTCTTGCTGTGACAATGATATCAGCACCATATTTACCAAGCAACCTGTTTTTCATCGTTTTCTCATTAGGAATATAGCCCTCAAAATCTTCGAATATCTCTTTAAATGTGAATTGACATTCTTCTCGATTTCGTTCCATATAAGAGCAAGCGTACTCGAAAGCAGCAGTGATGTTTTCATCTTCGGGCCGACCAGGTGGCCTTGTCGATGTGGAAGAACTCTTGAGGAATGTTTTCACGCAAGAGCCGTGATATCGACCCTCTGCAGCGACCAAATCATTTACATGTGCAATTCTCCTAGTAACAGCCTTGGCCCATGCATCGTCACGCTTACCAGCTGTCTCTACCAGTGTGTTTTTGAAATGGAGTGTTTCCACGCGAATGAACAGTATCGCGACTGTCAATGGGTTTTTTAATAACACTTAAATTCTTCGGATGCATTTTTGCCGCATAAAATACAATTAACCTTGAGTCGAACTGTTCACACGATCACGAGCTTCGGTCCGTTGTTGCCCTTTCCCAAGATTTTATTGCCGCGGCAATATTTCTATCTTTGGTATACGATTTTTGGCACTTAACATGAACCGTAACATTCTGCAATTCTTGTAATTGCACATGTCTATTATCACGTCTTTTCACACTACTTTCACGTAAGGTTCTTAATCCTCTCTCCTTCACTATAATAGTGTCTCCATTTTCTAAACCTTTTTCACAAATAAAACAAACGGTTGGATTACCAGCCGCGGCCATTGCCGCACTTTCTCAAACTACAATCTTGATTGATTATTTTGTCCGTAAACACGTATACACTCAACCAGATCGTTCATGACACTGCTGTGGTATGAGAGCAGCGTTGCCAGCTGTATGGGAGGCCGAGCGCGGCAAGCCAGCTGCATCTGCAGGTGTTACTATCACCACGTACACAGTGTTGCCAGCGCTCTCGGTGAGAAAATAATGAAGTCTACTTGTAAACTGTACTGAATCTGAACTGAATGTACTTACTGACCATTTTTTTTATTGATGCCTGCATTGAAAACACCTGGAATGCTGACAAATATTTATAAAATGTAGAAACTTTGATATGGCATATGATTTCGATAACTTTTCCGCAAGAATCAAAAAGGGTTCCACTTTGAATGGTCGTAGCATCGTAACGGTTCACTTTAGAGACAAATGGTAAAGAACATTTTTTGTAGCAAATTTACTCTAGATTATTTTTTATAATAGGTATTTTGTTGATAAAGTTGATGGTTTGGGAGATATTTGCAAAAAACCGAAAAGTGGTACCTTCTTAGGCCAGAAGGGCCAACGCCGACTTCGCTCGAGGGGGAAAACTTGGGAGAGTAATATCTGGGTCTAAATAAAGCGATTAAAGCAATTTCCAGCTTTCCACTAATTATTTCCTTATTGAACTACCTGTCGCCTGGCCTATATAATAAAAATAAAAATTTGAGAAAATCTAGAGTATAGGCTAGGTGCGATATTTACTTATCACTCACATGTTATCAAAGTAATTTTCCGTTAATTTGTAAAATAGTAGTAGCATCTTGTTTATAATAATTTACTTGTGAAATAATGGTATTACAGTTTATAATTTGTAAAATAGCGTTATCGCAGTTTATAATGTTCACGTTTTTAAAAAAATTATGGACCGAAATTAAAAACAAACAATTTTACATGAAATTTACAAATGCATTAATTTTATAAACGGCTGTATTATCTCACAAATCTGCTCAAACTACTCTAGCACGAAAATATACTTTGATAACATGTGAGTGAAACCTGTATTCAAATTTCGAATGCGAGGAATTTTTTAAACTCGGCAGCAATATAAGGTGATGGGTGGTATATAAATATTCAGTCTGTTGTGAGACGAGATAAAATGATGTTGATAATTATTATTATTATTGTCTGTCTGTTTCAAACGGCCGTGTTCTTCAATGAAGAAAAAGTGGCTGATTATTTAAAAAAAAATCGGATCCCTCAATTTTCGGGAATACTATAATTGCAAGCAGGGCTTAGAGCCGTTCAAGTAGTCTAGAATTTACATGGTCGGTTTTAAAACCTGACATTGTTATTTCATTTGCAGCGTTCGGTCATAAAAGACATGCAAGATGCGAACAATGGGCTTGTCCCGCTCAATTCGATGGGGAGGGTGGAATATACTTGGGCACGCATCTTTTCCTAATAACGATCGGTGCATTGAAATACACATAGATAAAAGTGAAGATTGGTATTTTGAAATGGGCTAGCCGCCGGATAGGACAGTTAGCTTATTTGCAGTATTATTACATGAAATTGGACATACTTTGGGTATAGGGTATAGCTCAAGATGATATAGCCACAATACAGTAACTCTACGGGGCTCATAAATCGACAAGTTACTGAAGCAACTACCACCATCACCACCGAACCCAATCTCCCTTCGCACCCCTCGTACCCCGACCTGTGCGGCGCTCGTCGCTTTCTGATTACAACAAACCATCATATGTATATATTTGACAATAACTATGTATGGAAATTAAGGCTGAGTGATCGAAAATATAGAAAACCAATACAGATTCGAGATTATTTGCCTTTTACTTCGATTTCACACATTTACCTTCTGAAGATATTATGGTCATTACTGTAGATTTATTTTATTTACTTGATTTCCCCAGTTTCACTATCGAAAAATTGGGGGTTTCTAAAGGTGAAAAAATAAATTCACCACATATTCTGGTAAAACGTACATTTTCTACGATAAAAACCTATATGTAGAAATTGACGAAAGTAAATTTCAACCTAAAACACGAGGCATAATTGACGAACTTTTTCCCGGTATTCCATCGGAGGTAACCTCGGCATTCAGATATACCAACGGGAACTTGTACTTCTTCAGGAATAACACATATTACGAATATAATGAGTTTTCGAACAAATTTATTAAGTGCCGGTGATTTTGAAATGAGTCTCTTTGGAATTAATTGTCCGGTTGATGACGTGTTGCACAAATCAAAAATTTATTGTTAAAAATGCCAATGTGTGATTCTCCTAGGTGATATTATTTTTTGTAGTTATTAGTTTATAAAAATGTTGTTAATAAAGTATGACCTCGATACAATTTCTATATACGAGGTCAGTTTGTCGTGGAGATGTCTTGAACGATTTTACTGTCGTTTTCTAAGATTGTGTATTTTTCTTGCGGTTTGCTATTGTACTTATCAACTTCTATATTTTACATATTTTCATATTTTCAATAATTAACCACAAATTTTTCGCTGGATGGTATATAAATGTGCGGGTGAACTGGAAAACGCATTTAATGATGTTAATAGATAGGTGAGTGTAACTCGGTGTATTTTTTTTCTCTTATACAATATTTTTCAGTGATAGCGATTACGAATTGCTGGGGAGCCGGTGCTACGAGTGCGCTGGGGATCTTTGTGTGTGCGCTTGGTTAGAGTAAGTAATTTTAAAATTTTAAAAGTTTTATGGAACCATTTTTATTTTTTTTCAATGTGTGGTAGCTGTGCGTCTTGTATGATATGTATATTTTCCTTGCTAAAGAAATGATGAAGATGATGATGATGAGAATGAGATGACCTCACCACCGCCGCCGCTAGCGCTGGGGCTGGAGGAGGGGTAATTAGCTTCTATTTTCTATAATAGAATGCTGGTTGATGGCACGCCCCCGCAGCCGCCTTCACCCCCGCCGATCCCCTAGCAGCAGCAATGGTAATTATTTTCTAATATTTCCAATATTCATGCACTGTGACACATATATCATATTATCAGCTGTAGTAATTTGGTATTATTGTATTTAATTATTGTACAGTTAATGTAGTGGACTGTGCGTCTTGTACATGTATATTTTCCTTGTTATAGAAATGATGAAGATGATGATGATGATATGGCCTCAACGCAACCGCTAGCGCTGGGGCTGGAGCAGGGGTAATTAGCTTCTATTTTCTTCGCCATTAATACATTAATATTTACAATTTTTTCTTTCTATAATAGAATGTTGATTGATGGCACGCCCCTGCAGCCCTCGCCCTTGTCGGAGCTGGTGCGGTGGTGGTTGCCGTGAGTATTTTAGTAATTATATTTTAAATGCATTCCTATATACATTTGTTTTTTTATCTAGATTCTCCCAGCTGGAGCAAAGGGGCGCGGATATCCCGTCTCATTCTCCATCCCCACAGCCTGGTATGGAACGGTGATGGTTGTCGTGAGTATTTTAGAAATTATTTTTAAAATGCAAATGATACATCTTGTTTTTCTATCTAGATTCCCCTAGCTGGACCCTGATGCTCTATCTAACCTCTCTCGAGACCTCGGGCCCCCATCCCGTCACCACCGCCGAGGGAGGTTATCCGGTTGGCCCCTGCAGGTGAAAATAGATATTATAAAAATAAATAATATGTATATATATATATATATATATATATATATATATATATATATATATATATATATATATATATATATATATATATATATATATATATATATATATATATATATATATATATATATATATATATATATATATATATAACAGACAGCCTAAGCATACACATACATCAACACTATACACACACACACACACACACCTACACTTACACACAGAGACATCTAGACACACAACCCCCCCCAAAATACAAATGGAAGAAAAGAAAGGAGAAAAAGTCAACGTACCCGTTGAATCAGAGCTCCCTAGCTCAGAAGTGGAGGTGGTGGCCACCGAGCCGCTACCTCACCAGGAGGAAGATCTTCTGAGGTCTCCTAGTGACGAGTCTGAGGAGGGACCGAAAGGTTCTACCAAGGACGAAGTCACCGAGGATGCCCTCAGAAAAAAGAGGGAAAGGAGAAAGGCGTATAAGAAGAAAGTCAGAAGCAGGAGGAAGGAGCAGAAGGCCAAGAGTTCAGTGCCCGGCGATTCACTTCGACCGGTAGAGCTTGAGGGCTCTGTTCTAGCCTCTTCTGCTTCGGTGAACGCCAACCAACCGGCCCCGAGTTCTAGGCTTACGTCAAGGAAAGCCAGGAGCACCGGACTGGTAAGCAGGCGTACAGAGACCGACCCTCTAACACGAGGGGCCCTAAGGCAAGGTGGGCAAGAAGGGGAGGAAAGAAGGGAAGCCAAAAGGCAACCCATCTCACTCCCTTCTGCTCCTGCTTCGGTGAGGGGGGTAGAGGAACCAGGGAGTCGGCAAAGACCTCCAACTACTCAGCCTCCGACCAAGGGCTCCAAGCGGCAGAGGGTTGCGGGAAAGACCACCCCTCCAGAGCGGCGGAACAAGCGGGCCAGGGCGGTCCGGACACCTTTGAGGCCAGCAGGTGATGCAGTCCATGTGTCTCCCTTACTTAGGGGAAGCACAGGGGCTGCAAACCTGCGGGCTTCTGGGGCCGGGCCACAACTGGCCAGCTATAGTTCTGCTGCCAGGGAGAGAAATCAGGTCGTTATAATGTCTAGCCGCGAGGCTGGTATTATCACACCTGAAGAGGCAGAACGTCTGAGAGGACATCTCGTGGAGGAGATGTTGCGGACCATGGCGGGCCCCGAAGGGGGTCCTCAGGGTCCTGAACTTCATTTCAGGAACTCGGGTCGGGTAGAACCGGGCTGGTTCCTGATATCTGCCGAGGATGAAACCTCCAGACGTTGGCTCCTAGAGGACTGGGCAACTCTGGTCGAGGGAGACGTCAGCTTCCGCGCTTTGCGAGCGGCTGCTGCCCCATGGCCGGAGGGGTTGGCTTCTGGCTGAGAAGCCAAGAAGTCGACCTTAGCCGAGTCATTAGAGTGTTGGCTCTCCAGAACCGCTCCCTCAACATTGGGGCATGGCGGCATCTGGAGACAACAGGAGGTCCTGGTGGGTGGCACCTGATCTTCATGGTTGGCCAAGACACGATCAGACACCTGGAGGACGCCGGGTGGGTGCTCTACTATGAGCTGGTAACTCTGACAGTGCGCAGGTTATCGGCTTGGGGTGGAGCCACTCGCCAAGGGGCCTTCCGGGGTCGACATGTCGAGGCCGACCGAGGAGAAAGGAAAATAGGTCACCCAAACCGGCACCATGCAGATCCCCCATGGACCTATTGCGGGTGAGTCAAATAAATCTCCAGCACAGTCAGGATGCCACTGGGGTAAAACTGGAGAAATTGTACTAATTCAGGAACCCTACGTTTTTTAGGAATCGAGTTAGGGGATTAGGAATGTCCGGCTACCAGGTGATAGTCGGAAAGGAAGGAGGGGACGACCGACCAAGAACTTGTATAGTAGCCTCCAAGGATCTGCAGTTGGTGCCACTGCCCCAACTTGGAACCAAGGATGCTACAACAGACGTCCTAGAATATAAGGTAAGAAATATTAAATGTAAGGTGGTAGTTAGCAGTATTTATCTTCCATATGATAACGCGCGACTACCGCCCACTCAGGAATTAGAAGATATAGTCGCATTTGCAAGGAATGAAGGTCTTCCATTAATAATTGGATGCGACGTCAATGCTCATCATCATATAGTGTGGGGCAGCTCCGACGTCAACACCCGGGGCGAAGCTCTACTAGAGTACCTGGCGTCGACGAACCTACAGGTTATGAACAGAGGAAAAGAGCCAACGTTTATCAACCGCATCCGCCAGGAGGTGATAGATATTACGCTGGTCTCTCAAAGTTTGAAGGGAAAAATTTCTGACTGGAGGGTAACTCAGGATATCTCGATGTCCGATCACAGGATGATTAGATTCGAGATTGGGTCCGATAGGACAGAGGACACCCTCCGAATAAATCCAAGGAAAACTGACTGGGAGAGGTATCCTTACTCTGGCAAGTCTACAAGACGAACCGGGGGGGGAGGGATTATCTCCCCTGAGGAATTGGACATAAAGGTAGAAAGCCTAGAAAGTCATATAGTCGCAGCATATGAAGAAGCCTGCCCACTCAAGGCCGTGGGAGTACGTAGGGCCCGATGGTGGAGTAGGTCGCTTGATGACCTGCACCGGACGGCCAGACGTGCTAACAATCGAGCCGTCAAGAGAGGGACGGATTCCTCATGGGACGACTTCAAGGAGGCTAGGAGAAATTTTAAAAAGGAACTAAGGCGTAGCAAGAGAGGAAGCTGGCGGCAGTATTGTGGGGAAATGAACTCCCTACCGGAAACCGCCAGATTGATGAAAATACTCAGCTGCGAGACAAGGGAGACAATAGGATCACTACGAAGGCAAGATGGGACTTGGACTACTTCTAGGGGAGGAGTCATTAAGACACCTCTTAGAGGTTCACTTCCCGGGCGAACGCCCTGCCGTTGCAGTACCCTTGGAGCGGCCGATGCCACCAGTTGACTGGCGGCTTGCCGAGGAGATTGTAAAGGACGGAGCTGTAGTCTGGGCAGTGAATGAGTTCGAGCCCTTTAAAGCAGCGGGGCCAGACGGGATCTTCCCAGCTCTGCTTCAGAAGGGCCTGGATATTCTTCTACCGCATTTAAGAGGAATATTTGTGGCCAGTCTGGCACTGGGATATGTTCCCCTGACCTGGAGGTCAGCTAAAGTGGTCTTCATCCCCAAAGTGGGAAAAAGGACTACACAGCTGCCAAGTCGTTTAGGGCGATCAGTCTCACGTCCTTCCTGCTAAAAGCACTGGAAAGGATAGTGGACAGATATCTGTTGGAAGGGGACCTAGCCAGGTACCCATTCCACAAGAATCAGCACGCATATAGGCGAGGGAGGTCCACGGAGACAGCCCTTCACGCCGTCGTGCATAAGGTAGAAAGGGCCCTCCTGCATAAGGAGGTCACCCTAGCAATATTTTTTTGATATAGAGGGTGCCTTTGATAAAGCAAGGACTACTACTATCTGCGATGCCCTTCGGACTAGAGGTACTGCTCCAGTACTGGTCAGATGGGTGAAATCTGCACTGGAAGAGAGACGAGTTAGTGCTGCTTTAGGAGACTGCCAATTGGACGTCGGGGTGAGGGGCGGCTGTCCACAAGGCAGCTGCCTATCACCCCATCTATGGTGTCTAATAATGGATGGTCTCTTGGAGCGCCTAACTTCGGAAGGATTTTATGCGCAGGCATATGCGGACGACGGGCTGGTCCTAGTGACCGGCCGCTTCTTAAATCTCGTTTGCAACAGAACGCAGGTAGCTTGTAGAATAATAGAAAGATGGTGCGGCGAAACAGGTCTCTCAGTCAATCCATCTAAGACTGAGATGATCCTATTCACCAAGAGAAGAAAAATAGAGGATTTTAGGGCACCAACCATGTACGGTGAAACCTCTTGCGCTTGTGCAGGAGGTTAGTTACCTGGGGTTACCCTAGACAGCAAACTGTCATGGGGGCCGCATATCGACAACGTCATCAAAAAGTCGACTGCGACCTTCTGGCAATTGCGCCGAGCGGTAGGTAGGAACTGGGGCCTCAACCCACGGATCCTACACTGGCTGTACACGGCGGTCATCAGGCCTAGGCTCCAATATGGATCCGTGGTCTGGTGGCCGAGCGTGGACAGAGCGATGACATCCCGAAAGCTGGCAAAAGTCCAGAGACTAGCCTGCCTAAGGATCACTGGCGCAATGAGGACGACACCGACAGTTGCTCTGGAGGTTCTGCTAGGCCTGCCAACGCTTCCCTCGTGGATAAAGAGGAGGCTATGGCGGCCTATCTGAGAATGCGGGATTCTGGGAGCTGGCAGTGTTCAGGCAGAGCTGAAGGTCACGCAGCAATTGCTGGACTGACGGAGAGGAAATCCCTCTCTCTGTCCTGAAGGTGAGAGAAGCGAAAGATCAGCTAAGGTTGGAAAGGAATTACACTCTCACTCTTCCTAGTAGGGAGGAGTGGAGTAAAGGAAGAATTGACTTCCGCCCGGACTCTCTGGTGTGTTATACAGACGGATCTCGGCTGGCCACTAGATCGTCTTCCAGGGCGGGAATATATCTGGAAGGCAAAGAAGTACAGGAGAGCTTTGCTCTAGGCTCGTACACCACGGTCTTCCAGGCAGAGGTTTACGTCATCCTAGCGGTGGCAGGTAGGGTTGAGGTTAGGAATGGGGCGGAACAGATAATATACACCTGCTCCGACAGCCAGGCTGCTCTAAAGGCGGTGTGCTCCCCCAGGACGAGATCAGCTGGCCAGGCATAAACAAGTGAGACTGGTATGGGTCCCGGGACATATGGGAGTTCCAGGCAACGAGAAGGCCGATGAATTGGCTAGACTCGGAGCCGAGGAACCCTGTCACGGGCCTGAGCCTATGTTAGGTATTTCAAGAAGGCAGGTCACAACGGCCCTCAATGAGTGGGCCCACGAGACACTGAGGACGCACTGGAGGACCAACAGGGCCTGGTGGTCCCAGCAACCAGGCCTCGAGATCGGCCTGGTTGCTGGGACGGAGTCGTAAGACTCTGAATCTCTTAATCGGTGTTCTGACAGGCCACTGCAGACTTAAGAGGCATCTATCATTGATAGGTATTGAGGAAGACCCTACATGTCCAAGATGCAGGAGTGATGAAGAGACATCTTACCACTTCCTGGGACAATGTGAAGTGTTTGGGCGCCTGAGACACAGTATCTTCGGTTCTGAGGCGCTTCTAAGGGAGGAGATGAGCTCCCTCGCAATGAGTGACATCCTGACCTTCATCAGAAGGTCGGAAAGATTCGATGAGGGAGCAAGAGAAGCACATGGCTGAGGGGACAGCTGGGGGTTGGTAAAAAGGGCCCGTCTGTGGCCTACTTGCCAGGCGTCAGCCTCCCCCACCATTACCATTACCATTATATATATATATATATATATATATATATATATATATATATATATATATATATATATATATATATATATTTTTATATATATATATATATATATATTAAAAGTATTCTTTTTATTTAGTCCCACGCCTGTCTAACTATGACTAAAATGTAATCCTTTTTATCAGTCTTCAATTGATAGACTTGTGGATGTGTTAACACTTCTTGCTGTTAAAACTTAAATAAATTTAGTACAAAAGTGATACATTTTTGATCATTATTGTTGCTAATATGCATTTCTAAATTGTTTGTTTTGATATTCGGTTTACAAATGTATTAATTATTGGTAACTTAAGATTCTCCTTGTTAGTGTGTGTGTTGTGAAACAGGTGTAATAAGGTCAATATTTAACCTTGGTTTTTATCACTTCCTGCTTGTAGCATAATTGTATGTATAATAATAATAATAATAATAATAATAATAAGGGGTGCAAAGGAGCGGCAACCTCCACGCTGGTGCACCCAGGACAGGCAGAGGCAACTCTGTCTGACAAATGCCGGCCGGGGGGTACGAAGGCTAACCACCTAGTACCCCTTTCCCTTCTGGTTCCTTATAACCTAAGAAGAAGGGCCCCTCACGACCGACCCCAATCGGATGGGGGTCAGAGACAAGTGGGAGGGGCCTCACCGGAACGTCTCAATGATAACAACCGCAACGGACAAGGACGCTTTAAGTGGACGAGGGAACTTCGGGATGACTTGCTGACCTGCCGCGAGAGTAACGAACCTGAGCGAAGGGGATACATGGCGCGATTGCATGCACTTTGGTGCGAAATGCATCCAGAGCATCGCGCCTTCTCTCAACAACATCTGAGAGATCAAGTATCCTTTCTGCTCAGGACAGGTTACGTAAGGGCACCCCGTCAGCTAGAAGAACTGCCAGCCGCAGTCCCACCGCGGCAATTACCAGCTGATGGGGAACATCCTTTAGAGTTCACCGATGTAGACTTAAGGACGAGGGTTAGCCTTAACACCAGGGCTAACCTAAAGCCACAAGACCTGGCTAGAATGGACGCGGTCATCGATGAGGAAATTCCGGAAGATGTAGACATCTGGCAAATCAACTGTGCCGTGTACAGCGCCGCGAAGCAACTCGTCCCCCGTGAGAGGTCAACCAATCACGGGGTCGAGAAAGCCAAGCGGCGTGTACAAAAAATCGAAGGCAAGATACAGTCGGCCAGACAACACGCTTCTCGGATCCAGAGTGTGGTGGAATATAAGACGACTGGTAGAGTTTTTACTCCCAGGATCCGGCGCACAGCTGCCGGATTAAGACGTCAACACCATACTCTAAATCTGACAGTGATGCTTACCATCAAGCAGCACTGTCTAGATAGGATCCGAGCGCTCATGGCGATAAAGAAAACATTGAAGAGGCGGGTGAAGAGTATGGAACAAAACAATTTGTTCCATACGAATCCTTCCCGCCTCTTTCAAGAGCCACAGCGTGTTGTCGAGAATCCGCCGACTGTAGAAGATGTCGAAACCTTCTGGAAGGGAATCTACGAAACGCCGCGTCCATTCAATAGCGACACTCCATCAATTGCACACTTCGAGGCTCTGTGTCACAGACATCTTGAAGAGCCAGAAGAAGTGTGCCCGGCAATCAGTACGGAGGAAGTCCAACAAGCACTTGTTGGTACCAAGAACTTCGCTGCCCCGGGCCCAGACGGCATTAACAACTGGTGGTGGAAGAAATTTCCTTCCACTCACCGCCGTCTGGCGCGAGTTTTCAACTCATGGTTGAACGAGGGGCAGCAGATTCCGGACTGGTTCGTCGAGGGACGTACTGTGCTAATCCCCAAAAAGGGGGATCTTTCCGACCCGAGGAATTATAGGCCGATCACTTGCCTCAACTCCTGCTACAAGATATTTACACGTATCTTGTATGCTAGGACACTGAGGTCGGTTGATCCGGTCTTCCAGCAGATACATGAACAGCGTGGTGCCAAGAAGGGCATGGCAGGTTGCAAGGACAGCCTGCTGATAGACCGCTGTATTGCACAGGACTCTGTGCAATACAAGCGGAATCTATCGATGGCCTGGATTGATTACCGCAAGGCATTTGATACAACATCGCATGAGCTATTGTTGTACTTGCTCGAATGTCTTGCGGTACCAGCACCACTAGTGAGATGCATAGAACAGCTGCTGCCGCTCTGGAAGACCCGCTTCACCATAACATCAGGTGCACAGCGGGTCACGACAGGGCAGGTGGCATTTAGGAGAGGAGTTTTCCAGGGTGACTCCCTGAGTCCTCTCCTCTTCTGCATCTCACTGCTGCCGTTGTCTGTTGGGCTCCGCCAAACCCGCGGATATCAATGTGGGCCACCCAGCGACCGGAGGCATAAGGTCACCCATCTATTTTATATGGATGACCTTAAACTTTATGCCTCCGGAGAGCGCAAACTACAAAACGCTCTTAGGGTGGTCGAAGAATATACGCGGGCAATTGGTATGGAGTTCGGGTTGGACAAATGTGCAGTCGTCCACCTCAAGAGAGGACGATGCGGGGAATTCCCTGAAGATGCGCAGCTCGCAGACGGAAGCATCCTAAGACATCTGGATGCCGGAGAGACCTATACATACCTGGGTGTGCAACAAAGGCACATCCAGGATGTAACACAAATAAAGGAATCTCTCCGCGGCAAGTACAGACACCGCCTCCGAAAGATTTGGTCTTCCGAACTTTCGGGGAAGAACAAGGTGTCTGCAACTAATATGCTTGCCGTTCCGATTCTGCTCTACTCCTTCGGAGTAGTAAAGTGGAGGGTAGATGAGCTGCGTCAATTAGACAGAGATACCCGCAAGATGATGAATATTCACAGAAGTATTCATCCTAGATCGTCCGTTCCTCGTGTGTACCTCCCACGTCAACGGGGGGGGCCGAGGACTCTTGAGCCTGGAGTGTACGCATGGCAGAGTAGTACTGAGTATGGCATGTAACATACTCAGGAGCTCAGATCCCCTCTTGCGGTTCGTAAAACATCACGAAACTGTAGGAGTGGGAGCAGGATTATTCAAGGCAGCAAAAAGAGCCGCAGATGAACTCGGTCTCGCATTTGACATCAGGCGAGGAGGCCGGCGAGGTGCTGATGTTGAATCAGTCACCGAACTTCAGCCAAATCGTCTGAAAGGCCGAATAAGAGCTGCCGAACAGGAAAATCTGTTTCGGCAGCACGTCGATAAACCCCAGCATGGTGTCTTCTATAAGAACATCGAAACACTGGGTTTATCGACCAGGCTGACCTTCGCCTTTCTAAGGTCAGCAGGGCTTAAGTCGGAGACCGAGGGATTCATTATGGCCTGCCAAGATGGTGTTATCAACACCTTGGTCTACCGTAGCCGCGTGTGGCGTGTAGAAGTTCCTGATATCAACTGCAGGACCTGCCATCAGGCGCCGGAATCGCTCATGCACTTACTTTCTGCATGTCCCATATATGCGATTTCGGCCTACATCCACCGACATAACGCGGCTTTACGAGTGCTATACTACCATCTAAGGCACTCGTACGGGGTAGACCAGACACCAGTGCTGCCTTACGTCCCCGGAGATATTGAGTCCGTTGTCGAGAACGAGAAATGCCGGATTTACTGGAACTACTCGTTCCCGACTGTCAGGCTAATCCAAGCCAACAAGCCTGACATAGTCCTCCTCGACCATCAACTCAAGGTGATGTATGTTATCGAGTTCTCGGCACCTGCGGAGAAAAACATCACCTTGAAGGAGGAGGAGAAACGGACCAAATATCGCGATCTCCGGTACGAGCTCCAAGTGCTGTACCCAGGCTACTCGGTCAAAATGGTCGTCCTTATTATCGGTGTACTCGGAGGGATAAAGCCTACGCTGCTCTCGGAACTGAAGATCATACCGGCCTGCCGAAAACCAGCTGAGTGGCTGGCAGGTCAAATGCAGAAGGCGGTCATTCTGGGTTCTCTCCGTCTGCTTAGGGCACACGATTCTGGTATCTACAGTCACTAACCCTGCGGGATGTGGGGAGTGGCTGTAGTTGATGCGCCGGCGCGACTCCCGTGAGGCGTCGGAGGCCACGGGAGGACTGACCGGCATCGGGAAATCGAAAAAAAAAAAAAAAAAAAAAAATAATAATAATAATATTTATTTACAGGAGAAGGTACATTACATTGATTTAAAATATAATTTGTATAAGTAGTGGATTAGACATGGAGTGCTTGTAAATAAATCGATACTCAATAAGCGAATAGACGCTTGTTTTGAGAAAATAAAAAAATGAGGAGTGTATAATGGTTGCGTAAAATATTAATTGATTTTAAAATGATATAATAATACACATTTGAGAAAATGATATGATAACTAAAACTAGATAGAGATATAAAGACATTCATATTAATCCTAATAAATAAAATAAAACAGTAATATATAAATAGTCTTAGAAATAATAGATATAAGTAAAAATGAGTAGGAATGATATTCTAATCTAATCTAATTTTACATACATATAAAACATATGTAAACAATACACGACAACATGTAAGTAGATATTTTGATATGATGAACGATGATTGCATAATAAGTATCATGGTAAGGACAAGGTAAAAGTGTAATTAAACAAAACAAAATAAATAATTATGAACTGCGCAGTTATAGATCAATTATTAACTTTCTTTTTCTTTTTTTTTTAAAAATGGTTCAAGTTTTTAGATCAATAATATTGCGAATGATTTCTCTGGGGCTGTTCGATATGTATACCCTTAGTGTATTTTTAAATCGGTAAATTGTGGGTATGTTTTGAATTTCTTCTGGGAGCGTGTTATAGACCTTTGGAGCTAAGAATATGTACGATCTTTGTCCCACCGTTTTTGACATGAATGGAACAATATACCTATTTCTTTGTCTGGTGTTGTAAGTATGAGAAGGTAACGAGGCTGGGTTTTTAGTATAGTGGTACTTTATAAGTACGTTATAGTAGTATAATTGTCTCATGTCGAATATTTTAGCTTCTTTATACAGGAGATCTGAAGGGTATGTTTGCTCTTTGCACAATATTAATTTAAGAAATCGTTTTTGAAGAATTTCAAGAGGAGTTAGATAGGTTTTAACTACACTACCCCATCCAAGTATACCATAATTTAGATGGCTTTCTACGAGTGCATGGTATAGTGTTTTTAGTTGGGAATATTTAAGAATTTGTTTTAAATATCTAAATTTATATAATATAGTTTGGAGTTTCTTTATTATATAATTTATATGCTTGTCCCATCTTAGGTGAGAATCTATATATACTCCTAAATATTTTATTTCCTTTTCAGCTGAGATGGTGTATATTTTTCCTTCAACATGTATGTCCATTTTGTTGAAGGAAGGTACATTTGTGTTATTACAACTAAAAGGTAAGTAATGGGTCTTTTCAAAGTTGATTGTCAATAGTTTGTGGTCAAACCAATTTTTTATCATTGATAAATCATTTTCAGCTTTTATTTTCAGCTGCTCCCATGAATTAGCCGTATAGAAGATTGCAGTATCATCAGCAAAGCCAACAATCTCTCCTTCGCTTTGTAATGAGAATAGTCCGTTTATATAAAGTGAGAAGAGCGTTGGACCTATCACTGTACCTTGTGGCACTCCATACCCTATTGACATTGGGTCGCTCAGAACATCATCGACTCTAACGCACTGGTGTCTGTTGGTAATGTAGTTTTTAAAAAGTTGTAAACAATTATTTCTAATTCCAATATCTTCCAGGGTCTGCAAGAGCATACTATGGCTGACCGTGTCGAATGCTTTTGATAGGTCAAGGAACACACATAAGGATGGTTTTCCCTCATTCAAAGCAGAATAGAATTTTGTCGTGAGAGCTAGTAGTGCATCTTGTGTTGAAACTTTCTGTCTGAAACCGAACTGACTATCAGAAAGTATGTTGTATTTAGTGATATATGATGTTAATCTCTTTTTTTAGCACTTTCTCAAATAGCTTGGCTAAGTGTGTTATTAATGAGATAGGTCTATAATTAGTTACTAGAGTTTTGTCTCCCTTTTTGTGTATAGGTATAATAACAGATTCTTTAAAGTTAGAAGGCCATATGCCGTCTTCCATGCATTTATTTACTATATAAACTAAGGGTGCCAATATGTAATTTGAAACTGATTTTAGAACCTCGGCTTTTATATTGTCTATGCCAACAGATTTTTTGCTTTTTAGTTCGGTTAGTAACTCACCCAACTCTTGAGTATCTGTAGGAAGCAAAACCATAGAGTTTAATGTTGTGTTTATATTTAATTTGTAATTTGGATTTCTGTTTATGTTGTTTGCTAACTTTTCTCCCATTCCTGTAAATATTGTGTTAAATTCATCTGCTATTGCTTTTTTCCCTGTTATTTGCACGCTATTTTCATTTTTTATTTCACTTATAGTATTCAATTTTTTATTTGTTTTACTAATTTCCTGTACACATTTCCATAGACTCTTTGAATCAGATTTGTTTTTATTAATTTGATTTTGATAGTAATTATATTTAGTTTTTGTTATTAAAGATGTTAGTTTGTTTTTATAATTTTTATATTCTGTTTTTAATTGCATGTTATTTGGATTTTGTTTTAGGGCGGTAAACATTTTATTTTTTTTGTGGACTGATTTTAACAGCCCATTTGTAATCCACGGTGTTTTTTTTCGTATTTTTTCTTTTTACTTGTTTTTAGTAGTAGATTCATTGATGGCATTTGTAATTATATTTATGAAATTGTTTGTTGCCAGATCAGCGTTTCTCTCAGAATAGACCGACTCCCAGGTAACATCACAAAGTATATTTTGAAGTTTAGCGTTATCCACATTTTTCATATAACTTAGTATATTTTTGGTTTCTTTGTTAAAGCTATTTAATACGATTTGAAGTATTGTTGTAAAATGATCGGTTATATCAGTATGTAAGATGAGGGGCATTAATGTATCATAGTTGTTCAGTTTGGATTTGATAAAGATATGGTCTAAGCATGATTTTTGATTTCCCTGTATTCTTGTGTACCTATTTATTGTTGATACATAGCCAAATTCGCTTAAGGTATTCATATATTCTATACTACATTCGTTATGTTGAAGTAGATCAATGTTCATATCTCCAATAATAATTTGAAAATTTTCTTTTATGCTTTTATTAACCTGTAAAAATTGTTGTAGATGAATAATAAAATCACGTGGATCCGTAGATGGAGGGCGATATAAGGCCGTAACAATTACATCAATGTTATTATTTAATTTTATTTTTACATTAATTACATTTATATCATTAAATGGAATAATAGTATACGTATAATTTAATCTGTCTTTAATATAGACGACGACTCCGTCGTTCTGGTTTAATTTACCATTGTTATATATCATACTATATCCATTAATATTATAAAGACTTGGACACTCAATATTCCATGTTTCTGTGAATACTATGCAATCAAAGTCAGTATTTATATCTTGGAGAAGTATTTTAAATTCATCTAGGTTTTTGTTTAAGCTGCGTATATTGTTATGTATGATTTTGAAGTTATTCATATCCTTATTAACATCTAATATAGTTTTACATTCTTGGCCGCTTTGTAAAGTGTAAGTTTCAACTGTATTTATTTCAAAATCCCGTATGTATTGATCCATTCTTATAAGACAAGGACCAGAAATTTATAAAATAAAATAAAAATAAAAATTGTTAAAGATAATCTAAAATTTATGTTAAACTATGTTAAAGATATCTTTAAATTGAAATTCAGGGTAAAATTGCAAAAATATAAAAATGATAAAAATTATACTATGTAGTTATATACATACATATTACATGTATTTAGTATTAGACGTTTCAACTAGTGGAACATCATATGTATAATGCAATATATACACATACAACGACAATATATACATATATAATACAACATAATACATGTTAATTGACTGTGCGTTTCCTTATTCTTTCCGATAATTTGGGTTCTGTTTTTTTTATGGTACCTGTTTTAGTGATTCCTATTTTAGGAGTTTGTCCTTCCTCTGTTGTATTTTCGTCTACGTTTCCTTTTTGGGCTATCGGGAAGGTGTCTTTGTTTAATGGGATAGGAGTAGCTGGACTACTGTTTTGGTTTACATTCACTATTTTCCTTCTGATTTTCTAATTCAAATAGGTCTTCTGCACAATATGTCTCGTTATTTACGTGGTCGATTTTTTTTATGTAGCATATTTTGCCATCCTGCTTAGCTAGTTGTAGATGTTTTCTAAGTATTTTATTTTTCAGTTCTTTGTTGTGGAGTTAGGTCGTGGGCGATAGTTATATTTGAGCCCTTCAGTTTGTGCCAGTTTCTCGCGATTGTTTTTTCTTTAAGTGTGAGATCAACTCGACTTTAATAGGACTATTTTTAGAGTTTCCTAACGTGTAGAAGTCATGAGATCAGTTTCCGTTACATCAACATCGAGAAGGTATATATATATATATATATATATTTATATATATATATATATATATATATATATATATATATATATATATATATATATATATATATATATATATATATATATATATATATATATATATATATATATATATATATATATATATATATATATATATATATATATATATATATATATATATATATATATATATATATATATATATATATATATATATATATATATATATATATATATATATATATATATATATATATATATATATATATATATATATATATATATATATATATATATATATATATATATATATATATATATATATATATATATATATATATATATATATATATATATATATATATATATATATATATATATATATATATATATATATATATATATATATATATATATATATATATATATATATATATATATATATATATATATATATAATAATATAATAATAATAATAATAATAATAATATATATATATATAATAAAATATATATATATATATATATATATATATATATATATATATATATATATATATATATATATATATATATATATATATATATATATATATATATATATATATATATATATATATATATATATATATATATATATATATATATATATATATATATATATATATATATATATATATATATATATATATATATATATATATATATATATATATATATATATATATATATATATATATATATATATATATATATATATATATATATATATATATATATATATATATATATATATATATATATATATATATATATATATATATATATATATATATATATATATATATATATATATATATATATATATATATATATATATATATATATATATATATATATATATATAATATATATATATATATATATATATATATATATATATATATATATATATATATATATATATATATATATATATATAATATATATATATATATATATATATATATATATATATATATATATATATATATATATATATATATATATATATATATATATATATATATATATATATATATATATATATATATATATATATATATATATATATATATATATATATATATATATATATATATATATATATATATATATATATATATATATATATATATATATATATATATATATATATATATATATATATATATATATATATATATATATATATATATATATATATATATATATATATATATATATATATTTTTTCTCTATTTCCGGTCTTTTTTATATTTTATATATATATATATATATATATATATATATATATATATATATATATATATATTTTTTTCTCCTCTTTAGTTCAAATATTCTCTCCCAATAATTTAAGTTTTAAATGGCAACATCTTTTAAAATCCTTATTTTTTTTTTCTTTTTTTTTTTTTCTCCTTCTCGCTTTTCTTTTTTCGAATTTATTACCAAAATTTGCTTTCGGTAAATCGTGTTTTCTCCTACCTACGCAGCAATTAAAAGATAATTTTTTAGTTGCGGATGAGAAGAGGGCCTGCTCCCCCATTAATCAAATATTTCGAATATCATACAGGGTGAGTTAGAGAACGCTTTCTACAAGAGTAACTTAGAAAAATGCGCGAAAGTCAATTTTTTTTAAATGGAATGCCTATATATTATTACTTTGATTCAGAAGGTGATACATTTACCTCTTTAAAAAGGTAATATACTCTATACCTAATGCACACCGTTCTCGATTTATGGGCACTTTTCTGTAACCTTGACATGAAAATATTAGTCTTCTGGTACTATCATAACGGGTGGGCCATGAAATTTTGTTTTGTCATTTTGTAATAATAACAGATGTTATTTTTCTAAATAAATTAGTGATATTTGCACCTAATTTGAATAGCTATATAGCACAAAATATGGCAAGAAAATAATTATACAAACACGGTTTAATTGATTGTTTATTGATCCATGGAGGTGCAGATAATGAATTATCAACAGAACTTCAGGAAGAGATTTAATGAGAAATATAATGAACAAAAGAAGCCTTAGAACGGATCCTTACCGAACTCTTGAGGTTGCTGCCATTTCAACAGACTGGTACTGTACATATAGGCTTTATTTAAATAGGAGTAAAGAACTTGAGGAATCCATTGCTGAAGTCCTACATCGCATAGTTAATAGAGTGATAATAATCCATGGTCAAATCTGTCGAATGCCTTTCGAAAATTCCGTATTAACTGACATCAACTTGCCTCCCTATCTAAAGTCTCAGCTAAAAACACTGTGTGAAACTTATTATTAAATTTGGTAGGAATCCATGCTGGTTAGAGCAAATTTGGCAGACTTTCCAGCATGACTAAATAATATTTGATATAAAATTACTTCAAACAACTTGCCGAAATTACACAAAATGGTAATTGATCTATAATTCTCTATAGAGGTTTGATGTATTTATTTTTTTTGAATATAGGTTAGGTTTGTTGTGAGTGGAGTAACGATAATTTTAACAAATTATGGTTACGACCGCACTATCCTGTTTTAAATCGAAATGTCCTGATTTTGGTTCATGCGCGAATCAATCACTTGACGAGTGCACAGGCAGAGCAGAACAGAGGGGTCTTTGAATTTGTTCCTCGAGTAGGGAGGTGAGCCTGTAGCATTTTATTATCGTCAGAGTATTAATTTAAAGTATTTAATAATTAGTACAATTTCATTTCACCAATTTGAGCATGTAAGGTATTCCTATGTTCTTGATAAAGTAATTATTTCCTTATATAGGCTTTAATATCAATTTTATCGAGTTATATTAGTTTCATGTAAAGCTCGTTGGCTAATCGCCATATTATTTGCGCGTCCTTTACATTTAACTAAATTCATGATTTGGATCACCTTACTGGTTCTATAGATGAAATTTATATCGTTTATCGTATCTTATTAATTATCTTATCATACGTAAATTAGCATTATTGTTGTAATTTGCTACCCTCACCCACCTCTTGGACTCCAGTCCTTTTTCTTCCTGCTGAAGAACACATAAAGCATCGTCGTGACTAAAAAGTCTGTCTATTTTGATGTCAGTTAATTACATTTTCTTTATTATTACCAAAGCTTCATATTTTAGTTACGGATTCATAAAGGCTGTGCTAGATTTTTGCTTCGTATTAACGTTCTGAAGACGATTAACTTGATTTCTTGAGGTTTTTTGGACTCTTCCGGTACCCCACCGTAAATAACGTTTATAACTCAAAGTACCGCACCACTTATCTTTTGTGTAGGAAATTAATAGAATTTATTTTTGTGAAAAATTCATATAATTTATTTAAATAATAAATTATTCACTATCTTTATCTAAAAATTATTAACTAATTTATTTAAAGGTAAAGAGTATCTTTCTGCTTTCCTGTTATACTGTTACACGGTGTGACACTGAAATAAACCCTCTATATTTCAGTTGCAGAACTCATATTTATTTTTTCCTCTTTATATTTGTTTAAGCACATTTATTAAATTGTGTTTAAAAATTTATTATAAAAGGGTTTTATTTTTTCTTTTGGATGAAGGGGGGTTTTTGTGTTGATAAAATATTATAATATATTTCAATTTGTAAAAATATTATAAAAAATTATTTTAGTAATTAAAAACAGTTATTTTATTTTTTTTTTTTTATTTTTTACCTTAAATTTTCATTTTTAAATAGATTAATTAAACCACTTAATTTTTATTACTTACAAGTTGAAGTAATTTTTACGGTCGGGTAGTTACCTCTTTTACTATTTTGTTTTTCTTAACTATTTTTCTTATCAACGAAAATAGTATAACTTTTGCATAATTAATTTTTGGATTAAGTTGTTAGTATCTGTCGATAATTTTTCATCTAGAAAATTAACCGAGTAGTAATTTTTTTAACTAATTCTATTAGTTGATTTCAGTACTGTTTATACACAGTAGTTTTTCTTTTTGCCTTATTGTATTTTTTCGTTCAACCGTAGCTTCACCTATACATATTTTCTGTATTTGTTATTAATTTTATTGGTAATTTTTCTTTATACTCGAGATGAGAAGAAGGTTCAACTATAAATCCCATAGGACAGGGTATTTTTTTGTTGGTTGGAAATAACCATTTAGATCAGCAGTAGCCGTTGTTCCCTAGGAGTTTGCAGTCTATATATCCTCACCAGGAAACTGTCCGCCGAGTTATGGTTCGAGGAAGGAACAAGACGATCAACCTGGAGAGACTCTATTGAGCTGAGTTTGGAACAAGGTACTGTCTGTCTGTCTGTTTATAAAAAACTATAACCTGCCAGGCCTTATCTTTAATCGTACCAGCCAAAGTATTAAATTTTGTAAATATTGGGGTAGTTGTGGGGAAGGAAAAAATACAATCCCATTGGTCATATATTTTTTTTGTTCTGCTTCACGTTTTAGTATTCTCTATTGTTGTTCAATAAAATTTTCTCCCTTCAGGCAAATGTTGAAACCATTTATACTTTTTATATTCCTACCCACTCTTTTATTTAATTTGTAATATATTTGTTTTTATTAAAATTCTGTTTTTGCATGTTTTCTTTTACGGACGGGTCTGTTCTCACATTCTCGAGTTTGTTGGATTGATACCAGTAACTATTGTTATTAATATTTTTATTGATAACATAGCGCCCAATTCTCTTGTCTTTTAATTAAATTATATCGAATAAAAAAAAGTAGTTATGAGAATCATCCAGCATTCTATTAGTGATATTTCATAAGGTTAAACTACAGTAATCACTACTTAGCTTTGTTGATAAATAAGGCTAAAAGCATCTTTAAAAATATTTATCAACATTTAACAACTGTCCTGACCTACGAACCCACCGAAATCACTGAGCAGCCAACAGGCAACATAAAAACTTAAACCATTGGACCACTCTTTGTTTATGAGAGGCCTAATAAAACAGGTAATTATAGATTATATCTTAGGGTAGTTACAGTGGGTCTCATACACCCTCCACTGCGGCCATCAGCTGGCCTATTGTGGCTCTATGGGACAAATTTTAGATCTTTTTCAAATTAGAGGAAATGTTGTTAATTTGCAGAGACATGTTAAGAATTATGGCAAGTGGTTCAGATAATAAAATTGCACAAGCCATCAGTAGGAATGATGGAATAACGTCTAACGCTATTGTTAGTTTCTGACTAAAATTTTTTTAATGCTTTCAATACTTCTGAGTATTACTGAAGATTATTTTTCAGTAATACTTGGAATTAATAAAGGAGGTGCGTTAGATTTTAACTTCATTTGCTGCATTAAATTTACTTGACGAAATAAAAGTTGACTGAAAAAATTATGCAAATGCATCCAATATTTTTAGGGATCATTTAGCACAGCATTATTAAAATTCATTGAGTTGGGAATATTAGATACATTTTTCTTATAATTAATATAAGACCAAAAACTAATTCAGGCTGGATTTAATTTGCCTCTAAATATTCTTAATGTAATCATTAACACTTAAATACATTTCGTTTTTAATCTTAGTATGCAAGCCTTTAAATTGAAAGAGCACATTATTATCATTAGCTTTTTATACATGAGCCAAAATCTAGATTTTTTTAATGTTGTTGTTAAATCACGGCGGATAATAATTGTTTTTCCTAGGAGTAAACTTAGGGACAGACTCAAAAATACAGAATTTAATATATCGTACAAGCTCGTTGATCGTCGTGACAGAAATACAAGACAATCGACATTACATAAATCTTCATAGTTTGCTTTCTTAAATGAAAAGACGGTACATAGTAAATTGGCAACTTGCATATTTAATGGGTAGCTGTTATATCTGATAAAGGATGATGCTGATCTTCCGGATGAACTGATTTAATAGATTTAAAAAAATGTATTTCAGACTTAGATCTAGTATGCCACTATTATTATTTAACGCCTTATTGTATTGTTTTAATTCAAAGTCCTCACAGCAATTAATTAGTGATGTTACGTCACCTATTACGGATATGCTAATTTTTTTTCGATATTCAGTAGAACCTGCAATATCTAAAATCTCATAAAATTATTAATTAAGAGAGTGTATCGTATGTCTCAATATTAAGATCGGGGAGAATATACAGGGTGTCCCAACCAAAAGTAGGCACCATGAATAACTTTGGAGATACAAGTTTTTTGAAAAATTGGTGAAACACTTCGACCTTCTTTCAAGGGGGGCATATTTTAATGTAATACTTGTACACTATCATAATCCCTCTACCCCTACACGGCCACCCCTCAAATAATTCAAATGGCAAGGGGGTCGAGTGATACACTTTTGAAAAGTCTTTCAATTCCCTACATAACTGTGTATTTTTTTAACTATTATCGATTCGTTCTTAAGGAAAATAATTTTATTTTTTGATGATTACACACAATCGAAATCGTTTAAAGAATCTAAAATACACGGCACTGGGTATTGGAATTTATAAAAAAACTACATTTTTTAGTGCTCTCAAATCAATTTTTTTGACAAAACCCAAAACACTTTCCTTGTCCGTTTACTTTTAGAATAATAAAAGACTCATAAGTATTTGATAGTCCTTGAACATTAATTTGGTCACAACCAATTTTAAATCGAGATACATTTTACCAGAGTGAGTTCTAAAATGGTTTATACCCTTCAGGAGGGAATAGAAATTGTCAGCATTTATTTTAAAACGATAATTGTGCTAGAGCTACGGAGCGCATATTCAATAGAAATGACCCAGATAGAAGGGTTGGTTCTTAGTATGTTTTACAATTATTGACAAAATTTATGGAAACAGGTTCTGCAGGAAACAAAAAGTATGAACCTCAGCGACCGATTAGGAATGAAGCAGTCGAAGTGGCAGTTCTGGGTCATTTGCAGATGGATAATACTCAATCGATCAGGAAAGTAGGCTTCCGGTGTATCACGTAAGCAGTGTTCATCGAATTGTAAAGGCCCACAAATTTCATCCATATAAATTTAAATTGGTACACGAATTAAACGAAGATGATCCCGATCATCGGCTTGAATTCTGTTAGATTTTTAGTGAACAATTAAACGGTAATGCCAATCTACTCTACAATACGTGTTTTTCTGATGAATGGACATTTCAGTTAAATGGAGATGTAAACAGACACAATTGTAGGTATTGAAGTGAAACCATTCCACATTTGTTCATGGAAACTCATACCTAAAGGTCTCTGAAGTTAAATGTTTGGGCTGGCATCTTAGGGGATCACATTGTCGGGCCGTTTTTTATTTCTGACAATTTAAATGGCGAAAGGTACCTCGATCTGTTAGAAAATGACATCAATCCAATGATTACCCAAATCCTCGAAGAATACGATAATCTTTAGAGGGCGAACTGTTTCTCCAACAGGATGGGGCACCCCACATTTTGCTATAGCAGTCCGTCAATTTTTGGATAATCGGTTTCCTGAGCGATGGATTGGAAGAACATGTCCTGTGGAGGCCCGCTAGGTCACCCGATTTAACTCCATTGGATTTCTTTCTATGGGGATATTTGAAATCGAAGGTATTTGCAACAAAATCCGCATCTCTGGAAGAGTTACGTGAAAGAATTGTTCGAGAATGCCGTTTATTGACTCCAGATGTGTTCAGAAATGTTCGTACAGAATTTCAAGACAGATTATACTACTGTATGGAAGTCGGTGGGGGTCATTTTGAACAATACATACGATAATTTAAACTACTTTAATTTTTATTTCCCGAACCTAAAATAATGAAACAATTATTTCTCAGAACGAAAAGTTTAAAAAAAATACACAGTTATGCAGAGAATTGAAAGACCTTTCTAAACATGCATCACTCGACCCCCTTGCCATTTGAATTTTTTGAGGGGGGTGCCCGTGTAGGGTAGAGGGATGATGATAGGTATACAAGTATTATATTAAAATATGTCCCCCTTGGAAACAAGGTCGACGTGTTTCACCAATTTTTCAAAAAATTTTTATCTCCAAAGTTATTCAGGGTGCCTACTTTTAGTTGGGACACCCTGTATAAGACTAACACGTAAACCTAAAAAAAAGACAAATTTATTTTAACTCCCTCTATATCAATGTTGGGGGACTAAAGCGGAAATGAAATTTAAATCCAGCAGATTAATATTATATGATTTTTTAAGTGATATCAAAACACCACCACCTCTACTTGTACCAGTCTGGTTAAAATTACGGTCCGATTTAAAAGTAACATAATCATTATTAAACAATTCACAGACATATTGAAGAGTCCAGCCATGTCTCAGTGAAGGCAATTATAAGTCATATTAAGAAGCTACAGATTCATTGGTTATAGTGTTTAGGTCACATACATTTTGATAATAAAGATGAAACAATTTAAGATAAGATAGGTGGTGCCATTTGAAATTCCAATGTTGGGGAGGTTGGGAGCTGAGAGTGAAGAAGTGGAACATAAAATTCAGTCAACAGAGATTTCAACCTACCTCTCGAAATCTAAATCGACTTGTTTTTCTCAAAATAACGTCTACTTTAGATCCAGTATTACTTTAAGTGGTTAGTTTTGAAATATGAGCACGGTGTCAGAGAGTAGTGCGTTTTATTTGTTATATAAATATCAAACGATATTTTGCCGTTTCTTATTTAACATGTGTAGTGCAGTCTATGGTTATCTTTCGCAACATTTTAAAATTGTCACATATTGATTTCGTACAGAAACTTCCCATTTTTCATATAAAGTTCTTGAATAGATCCACCAAACATTTTAGTTGGACGAACTCACAATAATTGTATACCTGGACATGTCAGACAAAATGTGTAAAATATTGCCATAATATATCATGTGCCTTAACTTTTACTATGATTGATGCTGGAAAAGTATCCACAAAGAATTACTTTTCAGCTTTTGGAAGTTGGTCTGAAAGTAAGGTTGTACGAAATTCTTAGAAAAATTAATATCATCGCTGGCAAATTTATCGTTCGGACGATATATCGGAATATATTGATGTAAAATGTATTAAATATGGGATGTCCAATAAGTGACCTTTTAAAAACCACAATAACTTTCGAACTAAATAAAAGTTTTAGGTGATTAATTTTTCTTTTTAAATTTGTTTAATTTTGCTTATACCAATTTGGTTTGTTCTAATTAATTTTACTCATTTAACACATAGTATTTATAAATCTCGGTTATTTAAATAACAATAAAAAACTAAATAAATTTGATGTGTTGTTTTGATGTAAAGCAATGTACAGGGTGATTCACCATAAATATCCTCACTGTAACCATGCGATATTATTTTCTTGGAAGATTTCAAACATCATACTGAAAACAGTGATCAACTCCAAAACGAATGAGTTACAACGTGATACTTGATTTTTTAAACGGAACACTCTGTATCTGATAATCGCAATCCAAATTTTTTTTCTGATTTCAACAATATAAGATTTTATATGTCTATCTTCCATAATTTCGTCAATAATTTACAGGAATATTGATATAATTTACAAATTATAAATTGAGCGCAAAAGGTTAACTAGGCAACAATGAAAAATCATAAAAGTGTCAATCTGAACTGTGACAATAGTTTGTGCTTAGTTTATTGTTATCGAGAAAAAACGCCCTATTATAGCGATGATGTTAGATTTGATATATTAATGGTGTATTTCAATAATAATAATAAAAACGAAAATGCTTCTCTGAGAGAGCATAGGAGATTTTATCCGAGGACAGAAAACTATTCAGCGTATGATGGTCAAGATGAGGGATATGAAGACACTGAAAAATAAGAAAAAAATGAAGAATGTCAATGCAAACCGTGAGTTGAATATTTGTTGTATTATAATGAAGACCGAAAGAGATCCATAAGGGCTATTTCAAAATATTTCGATATTTCTTATTCGATATAACAAAGAACTCTTCACAAATATAAATATAAAGTAGAAAATTATATCCAAATTATTAAATTATGAAGAGATGTTTTCGTCAAAGTATGCTGAAAAAGCATAGAGAAGACCCACTAATATTTAATCATATTTTTTGAAACGATCATTCAGTACATCAGAATTAATTAATAGAAAGAATAATCAGTACTGGGCACCAGCAAATCTTCATATAATGGAAGAAATCCAGTTTCAAGGAAATGGAATATTGAATATGTGGGCTAGTATATTCAATATTAGGGGATACATATATATATTTTTTATATAATGTTATTTTATTTTATTTTATTATTATTATTATTTTAAATAATGTTATTTTTTGATTTATGTATAGGGGTGATAATAAAAATATTGTTTATTTTATTTGTATTTTATTTTGAGACTCTTCAGGGTTTGGGCAGGTTCCTGGCGTTTATCTGAAAAATAATCGTATAGCTCCAATTTCAATGAAACACACCTTGACAGATTTCAAAACAATATAGATTTATTAACAAATTTCTGGTATGGTTTAGGACATGAACTTTTGCACAAATATAGCTTAAATTTAAAATTAAATGGCCTTTTATTTAATGATCAGATCTGTTAACATAGCTGCTTTTAATCGTCGAATACCTAGGATTTATTTTTGATTTTACTTACGGTGATTTCTTAAACCTCACGTTATGGCGATCTCTGCTGAATAACGCTTCTGTTTATCTTGTTGCTCAGTGCCTCGATCCCTTCTTCATCCGCGGCAAAATTCAGATTCATAAAACTTCAATAACAATGGCTGCTCTGCACACTGGTTTTATATTAACGTAGCACTACACTATATTTATTTAACAATCAGCAACATTTACTTAAGGTACGTACTTTACCTTTACTATTTTCCTCAAAACACATTTACTATTATATACAATACTTTCTTGCTCGTTGCAACTGGAAATTATTCTTAAATTCCACTTGGAATTATTTTATGGTATTAATAAAATTTAATTTAATATATTTTTTTGTGTATTAGGTTTACAAACCCTATTTTAATATTTACGTGAACTTGAGAATGGACTTCATTTCTTTTGGAAAATATAAGTTTAAAATTTTGAGGTTAGGAAATTTCTTATAAAATTACACGCTCTCGCTTTGAGCTCTCTCCAATAAAAACTAAAAATTAAATATGGGCTTTTAATTGGCCTAATCTGACGTTTCTCCAAAAATCATGACACTTGATTTTTGAAATTTAAAATATGAAAATTTAATTCTCTTTTTTATTTCTTTATGATACCTTATGGCTCTAATTTTATTATTGAATAAAGATATAGAGATGATTAGCTTTCTTTTGATATGCCATACTATGGCCTTTTGTGAATATTTAGAAAATTTACAATTGCAACAATTTTTAACAAATCCTCTTATATAACTAATTACAAACATCTAAACCACATACCAGAGATTACTTTAATAACTAATGAACAATTCAATACAATATTTGCATGACTAAACACATTTAAAACATTATTTTAATTTGCCTTCCGTTTTAGGACTTCGTCAAACCTCATTGGCTGGAAACTTTTCAAATACAACAAATTACTTATAACTAACTGACTGGAAACAATAAATAGATGCTATTCTCATGACATAGCTATAAAAAGTTCAACAAATGGTTTTTATTTTAGAAAAAACTTCATATTTGTCAAGTTATATACCTCCTTGGACATAAATTTACACATATACCTTTTAACTGTCTTTACATTTTGATGCTATTACATTGTATTAGCTCACAAGGTGAGTCTCTTTCACTTATTTGTAAAGTTTTAAAGACGATGCACTTACTTCGTAGAACTGATTAAAATCTCAAATAACGTAGAGGTTACGCTACCCAAATTATGAAAGTAGTTTATAGCACTTTTTTCCCAGTGTTCATGATTGCTATCTCACTTGTAGCTATTCTATGACTAAATTTAATATATTTGTCTTTAACAAAGTTTATAATTTTAATTAATAACAATAAAATTTTATATATTTTTTTTCCAGGTTACCCAAAGGTTTTGGTACCTAAATACAATAATCTTTTGGCTCTGGTTGCTATGCTATACACAATAGTCCTTCTGATGCTTATTCTAAATAGAACAATGCTTTTTAACATAACATAATAACATAAAGTTCATTTACCACACGGTAGGTGTTTATATCTAGCGTTTAACAACATTTATTACAAGTTTTACCTATTTGATATGAATACAGTTAACGTAAGTGTCTCTCTCTGAAACTGGGCCCTCATACCGCTCAAAATTATCATTTTAATTTAAATATTAGAGTCTTTCTTTGTTTTAGTATTGGCAAAATATCTTTATTACTTTCTTTTTATTATTTCAACATAATTTTGTCCTTATGCACCCTGTACGTTATACAGTGTGTGGTTTGGTCATTTAATATATATATATATATATATATATATATATATATATATATATATATATATATATATATATATATATATATATATATGTATATATTGTATATATGTATATATATATAATTTTTTTTAAAGCAATATGAAATTTTGACATTTTAGAAGAAATAATAGAAAATCAGGTAAAATATCTTCTCTTGAATGAAATGATAAGAACCATCTGACAGTAGGATGGATCCCCTTTTCACAATATTCAAAAGGGTAACAATATTATTGAACCAGTATTTCAACGAATGAATGAGTAGAAACGGGCTTATAAGAGGGCCTCCTAGAAGTCCCGATCTCATGCCACTTGATTTTTGGTGGAGCTAAGTATAAAAAATGCCTGACAGTATCGAAGAATTGAGGAAAAATCATTAGAGTACTTGATCACATCAACACGCGAAATATCTTGGAAAATGTATCCAGAAACTTTCGTAAGATAATGAACTGTGTAAATAATGATAGTTTGTAAACAATGTGTCTCATTTAACACCCCTATAAATTGTTCAGTTTTATCCGATTTAAACCAAATTTGTCTTAAATGATGACGTCGTTAAGATATACTTATTAACACAAAATCATTTACCCTCTTCAAATGCAAAACCATCTGCGATGCAATATTGATTAAAAAATACATATTAAGCATTTTTTATAAGAAAAGTTGTTCAGAATCATCCCGAAATACCAAATCAAAAACTTGGTTAATAGTAAAAAATTTTAAATTTCGCCAAAACAAATGTAAAAGATTTTTCTTTTTTGATAAGATTGTTGGAACGCTTTTCGGACAGTCTTTGGGATTGTCAGTGGCACTATTGGAACGGTATATTTAAAACGCGCATGCGTCTAATGTCCACTTGACAATCAGAGGTGCTGTAGCAACAAACTTAATGATTTTGCCAGGCAAATACTATTTTTTGATTAATCAAGATTTACAAATCTAGGATTAATCAACCAGCAAAATACTAGATATTGGGCACAACAAAATCAACACCTCTTTCGAGAGAATGAAACCAGCAAGACAGATTTGGTTTTAATGTTTGGTTGGACATGTTTGGTAATGTGTTGCTGCCTCCAATAATTTTTGATGATCAGTAGACATCCGAGAGATACTTGAATTTTTTTACTAATATTAAGAATGATTTTATAAATCAATTGCCAAGAGAGGCCAGAGATAGACTATTTGTTCATAAGTATGGTGTCCCACCTCATAATGCCCAAATAGTCACGATGCGAATTTCGAGAATCAATGGATTGATGAAAATGGACTGGTCAGGTGGCCTTCCAGGTCACCTGACTTAACACCAATGAACTTCCATATTTAGTGTTTTCTGAAAGATAGAGTCTACATTGTACAGTCAGCCACTCGGGAAGGACTAGAAGCACGAGTCAGAAGAACTATAAATGAAATAACTCCACAACAGTTGGATAATTGTTTGGGGTAATTCGTTAGCAGAATTAATTTATGCAGAAATGGGAAAGGACGTCATATTGAACATTTAATATAAATTTAAGGTATTTTTCTTTATAATGCGACCATGTTTACTACATTTTTTATAACTTTTTCCAGGGTAACCTTCTCTATCTTTATATTAGTTTACAGTTATTGCCTAGGCACAAAATACCTATTTAATATCTCCTTTCAAAATCGTTCTCATAATTAAGTATAAATGTTGATTTAGTTGATATTTAAAGTTTCTGTGATTAAATTTTTTTGTGATTTGTTCTGATGAATAAATTCTCATTTATTTCCAAAGGGAACTTATTTTATTTGCAAATTATTTTAATGATTTAGATTAATATCTTTCATACAAAACCAAAAAGTTTTAAATTTGCCAGAATTCATTTACAATGAAATCCGTTAAACTTACACCAATTTAAATCTTACACTATGACGATTCCCTATAGGGAAGGAAAATAGGGAGTTATTTGAGAAACAAAAAATTGTTGCCCAAAAAATTATTTTGAATTTTTTCAAATAATTTCATTGTAATAAAAACTATTCGCTTCATATTGCACCCAAATATCAAAAAATGAACCATATAATGATATCCAGTGCCTACCTGGAAAGTTTTTCATTATACAGAGTTTCAATTATTAATTTTGAATTAAAAAAAAATTATATAGGGCCGCCATAGTGGAGGGTAATGTAAAAAATTTTTATTCATTATATAGAAAATATCATGTATGATCAGATTATGTTAAAATATACAGGTTGTTCCATTTAAAAATTCAAAATTGATGACACTTTCGATGATACCGGAAGTGGTATTGATTCATCAAAATAAGCTCATTTACTTCTCATATGTGAGTTTTAAATTTGAAAATTTTATTCCAATTTTTAAAAAATGGCGAGCTGATACATGATCTCGTTGACATCCGGTACATTAGCGTTTCTAGATTCAGGAAACAATGTACATAAACATTAGTAGTCGAATTTACTAAGGATTTGAGCCGTGATCAAGATGATCCTAAATTTAACCAAGCTTTTACTTGTCTTTTGAGTCTTATCTGAAATTGTTTTTTATGTGTTTGCTTTCTAGTGTTACTGCGTACGAGGACTAAAATTTAAACCTAGATACCTCAAAAGAAACAGGAATATTCAAGTGGGTTAAATTTCGTCCCAGCTGACTGCAGTGATTTAAATTTTCTGGTTCAAATTTTACACCGGCGTGCTTAAAAGAGTTAGAGAAAAAATGTTACTTTAAACAATGTTTTGCTATGAAAAACAGAAGAGCCTAATCATCAGCTCAATTTTTTGTGAATCTGGTAAAAAGTTGAAAAAGGAAAATTCCTCACCGAAACTTTGTGTAATGAATGAATAAACATCACGGAAATTTAGGAATCAAGTTCTAAACTGTTATTGTGTTGTATATTGTATTTATCTTATTTTTTTTGTACGGGGGAAAATAATATTTTTTTAAATAAATTTGCATTAGTTGTTTTGGGATGCTTTTGAAACCAATAATATTCAAGTAATTTAATTACAAAAATTTGGAACCATCCATTACATTTTTATGAGGCTTCTGTCATGCTCATACAAGATTTGACCATAATTTGTTTTTCATAATAAAAAAAAATGTTTATTTATATATACTTTTTTTATTTCTTTTTTTTAATATATGAAAGAAATTTGCTTTTTTAATGTTTCAAAAATATTTTATTAGAAGCTCTACACGTGTTCGGCTTTTTAGGCCTTTGTCAAGAGTACAGGGAATATTGAACAGTAAAAATGTGTGTTCATTGCTTATATATAACCACATCTGGTACCTACTATAAAACTATTGTAAAATATGTTTTTATATAAGTTGAATATTACTTTATTTTTTAAATCTAAATTATTTTATTTAAAATATGGTGGCCGGTAAAAATTTGTTGTTCATTCGTTAAATCTTTCTTATTTTTGACAACCTTACTTATTTCTAATTGTTCTAATAGATCAAGTTTCTTTCCTTTCTTTTCCGAATGGAGTAATTTGACATTATTTTAATCTATAAAATGACTGTTTTCTATACAATGTGTTGACATGCCCGTACTATATACATTGTTTACAATAGATTTCCTGTGTTCCTCGAATCGCTTTTTTACATTTCGTCCAGTTTGTTCAATGTATATAGCATCACAGTCACTACATTTTAACTCATATACTCCTGTTTTTTGTAGCTTTTCAGTTTTGTCTTTATTATTAATTAACATTTTACCTAAATTCTTTTTATTTACTGAAATTGTTCTACATTCCAGTTTATTCAGTTTATTACTAATTCTATTGCTGATCTTAGGCCTATAATTAATACATTTATATCTCTTATTGCATTCCTGAGAAGAAGCGGCATAAAACTCTTTACGTAAATTTTTCTCTTTTGTGTGTTTTTTATTAGTTTATCTATTAGGTTTTCTTTATAGCCATTGTTTCTCGCAATTTCTTTGATTACGTTAACTTCTTTTTTAAAATTCTCTTCGCTTAATGGAAATGTTAATAGACGAAGTATGGTATGTAGCTGTGGAATGGTGCCATTTTTATTTGCAATGATTGTTTAGATTTACTATGAATTATTGTATCTGTGCAGGTTTACGATAAATGTCAAACTCTAAGCTATTATTGATATTTTTATATTAATGTCTAAAAAGTTTAAACGCTCGTCATTTTCCATTTCTAATGTGAATTGAATTTTCTGATTAAGTGAATTTAGAAGAACTAAGAATTTATTTAACTGCCTTACCGTACCTTTCCAAATGCAAAACACATCATCTACGTAACGGGTCCAGAAAAATATGTTTTCAACTAAAACGTTTTTTATATTAAAGAGTACATTTTCAAAATCTAGTCTATGTTTTGATTTATTTATATTTGCTATTGCTGAATAACTTCTCACACTTCCTAACGTAGTCTTGTTGTTTGAGAATGTTAAAATTGTGAAGTAATTATTATTGTTCATAAAATCAGTAGCATATTTAAGAATTTGTGAATGAAATAAACTTCTTCCGTTGCCATTATATCATTATTCTTCCTTTCAAACAATAAAATAAAAAGTTCCATCCAACAAAACCGTATAAAGAATAAATGTACCAATAAAAAGTATTTATGAACGTCAAATCGTTTGCTCTCAAAATAATTTCATTTAGTAACCAACCCTTGACTATTCGATTTCAATTTGGCTCATTTTATTTGTGAATGCGGTCTGTTCAAGTATATCAAATTTACAAGTTTATCCAATTATGATTTCATTTAACTCGTAATTGGTAAAAAAATAAACGAATATCGATGTAGTTCTTGAATTATGTCTTGGAAATGATGTAAAATTTAATTGGCATATATAACAAAAATGATTGAGTCTAACTCCGGTTGACATAAATATTTGCCGTCTTACAAAATCTCAACGAGAAGAGTAGCAAGGCTACAATTACACTGGCGGATAAAGAAATAATATATATTTTTTTGTAACATGTACCTAAATAGCATATTCCACTGGAATAATGCCTTCTAATTACAGAAATTACAAACAAAAAGTCGTAACACACAACGATTTCTTGTTACATTAATAAAACATTATGTAAAGGAATAACATTATTGTTAATTTTACCAATCTATTTATTGCTATATATCAATGATGTATATGACATATATTAGGCTTACATAGATATATCTACAAAGATAGAGAATAATTTTTGAAAAACATTTTTTATGAGGGTCAAATCGTCTCACTTTAGGAACCTACAGTAATCACTAGAGTTGGCAATAATGCGCCGCAGATATAGGTGTACGCATCATAATAAGTGTAATAAAAGAAATTAATTAGTAATAAAAGCAATAAACTGTTACAATTTATAACAAGTATGCACAACTTACCCTCTTAATTAGCTTAACGAACTAGCTTGGTTATCAGAAATTGGAAAAGATCTTTAAAAACTTTGCAGCAACATGTATGTTTCTATGGTTGTCTCTGAGAGTAATGTTCGATGTGGTGAAAAAATATGCTTATATTTTGAGAACGTCCATTCGACATCTATTGATGCATATTTAAAACAGTCTTTGAACTCACCTAACGGGTCTGCAGATGCACCATCAGTACCAAATTTGTCTTAATCTGGTAAAACATGTGTCTTGCTTTAACACTGGTGCGAACTTTTCTCTTTTACTTCGTCCACTATTTGCAATGACTCCGCTAATGACTATTTTGTATGGCGTCATGCAATCCTTTATAGTTCTTGTGAATAGTTTTCACTAAACGTGTTCGAATTTTGTCTGGCTTTCCATAATAGCTGCAGCCTCGTATGGATTGAATTGTAGTTGTATCACAGCTTTTATTTGTTGTAAATATTCAGCATAATAAAAAGTTGCCTTCAACCATTTTCTCCAACGTGTAAAAATCGGCTGTGGTAGTTCGGTAATACCGGGACACTTGCTATGAAATACGTGAAGATGTTTAGGAGATTTAAGAAACACTATTTTTGTACTTGCTATTAATGCATTAATTACCTCTGTAAAACCTTGTCGAATAGTTTCTGCCACAAGGTGAAAAGCATGCACTTTACACGTAACATGTACACTTGATTTCAATAAAAACTGGTACACTTTCTTTTTAGCTATGTAAATCATTCGTTCTTTGATTGATATTAATAATCTTACAAATGTCACTTTGATGTTAATCAGTGGCGTCATTATTAAAAATGGTCCGACATCTAACAGATATTCAAAAATTTCGAATTGTTTCTAAAATTGAAGATGGTTGGTCCATAAGAAAACTTGCTGCTGAACACAATGTGAGTAAAACCACGATAATGAGTGTTAAAAAACAATGGGAAACCAACCAAACGGTATCCCGTAAAGTTGGTTCCGGTAGGCCCAGAAAGAGCAATAATCAAGAAGATGAAAATCTTATAAATTACCTAATAGAAAACCCTTTTCAGACTGCAGTAAATGCAATTTCAGAGACAAGTTTCCCTGCTTCGGTATCTACTGTTTGCAGAAGAATAAAACTACAAAGCGACTTGAAGAGTTGTTCAGCGGCTAAAAAATACAAACTTTCAGAAGAAAAGAAACAGGGTAGGATTATTTTTGCACTCAACTATATAATCAATGATGAAAACTTCTGGGGACAAGTTGTCTTTTCTGACGAAAAGGTTTTTAAATCCTGTAACGATGGACATGTTCGCGTATATAGGCCTCCTTCCACTAGATACGACGAAAAAAACACTTTCGATCCACAAATATCAGGAAGGTTTTCAGTCAATGTCTGGGCTTGGATGAGCCTAAATGGGTTAGGTGTGTGTTGGAACAGTGGTGGTCATCTCAGTTCCATTAAATATATTGAAATATTAGACAATATTATGTTGCCGTCAGTAATAGAGGTGTTTCCGGAAAATAATTTTATTTTCCAACAAGACAACTGCTCCATACATACGGCCCATCGTGTCAGGCAATGGTTTCTTAATAAAAACATAGAGTTGTTACCGTGGCCATCTAAAAGTCCGGATTTAAATCCAATTGAAAATGTATGGGGACTAATGGTGAAACATATAAGAAAATTAAATAACCATCCAAATAATGCCCAAGAATTGGAAGGGATAATTGAAGATGCTTGGGAGAACTTGTCGCAAGAAGTTGACCTTGCAAGAAATCTGATTTTGTCCATGCCTGCAAGACTTCAGGCAGTTTTAGACGCTAATGGAGCAATGACAAAATATTAGTTAATTCTGTATTACGTAATTGAAGTTCATTTATTTTATTTTTTTATTGTATTTTTATGTTCAGTTTGCATTGTTTACATTTTTTTTAATCTCAAGTGGTATTTTTGTGTTTTTATTTTATAAATAGAATTATCATTATTCAGTTAGTATTTTAATTACAATCATTAGTAGAATTATCCGTAACAAACATTATTTTTTTAAACAATAATATGGCAGGCTTGAACAAGTTATTTTCTAATTATTTTTTAAAATTCCATTTGAATAAAATAAAAGAGAAAGGTTTAATAAGTTTAAAAACACAAAGAAAACCGATCTCCTCCAAAAAACCCAGGTCCGGGGTAAATCACCTCTTCTCCACCCCCTCTCGACATGCCTGGCCAGCCCTATTTACAGACATATGCACACAACTAAACTATTAAGATTTTCGATTACAAGAGTTGTACCAGTTTTTTTTTTAAATCAAGTGTACCAATCTACAACCGTGTTCTTGAAGAGAAGGGCCTACCAAACGCATTGTCGTAGCACCATCGGTCACAAACACCAACACTTAACGTTTTGACAGGTCAAATTTTTCTAACGTAATTGTTTGGCCAGTACACATCTTTTGCTATCTAGTAACAGTAGAAATGTCGGTTTAGGAGAGTCCAGTACACGTACTATAACATTTAAAATAGAATTTTTTTTAAAATCTGTCGTCTTGTCAACACAACCTAACCGCAGCCGTGTATTTTTGGTACACATTTGATTTTATTTACAATGTCTTCGCTTACAGGTGGTACATATTTACGCAACGTTGTGCGCCTTGGTAACGTCACCTTGAGATTGTATTTATTTCAGAAATCCTGAAATGGTTGTTTATGGAGTATATGTGCAGCGGAACATCACAGGCAATCAGCATTAAGAGTAAATCGAACATAAAATGTGTTGTCGAAGGTACGCCATTTTTTTTGTTTTATGTTGCACATTATTTATGTGACGTTTACATTCACTTTTGTCCTAGAACATCAGGTCTGTCTTCCACACCTTACAAATTATTATACCATTATACCGTTGTAGAATAAATCTGGGAATTCACTGATAAATTTATTCACTTTATCAGCATATGGCCGTTTTTTACCCTTGGGCAGGTCTGACATACTTTATTATTAAATAATATCAAGAATAAAATACAACAGATAAAATTATTAACAATACAACGGAAAGGAATAAATCATGTTGTACACATCACGACGCATAACAATAGACTAAAATCAAATGTTAGTCTTTGCTAAAATAGTAAACAAGTCTAGCTTACGTATTTGACTATTTCTCTACCTGGCACCGCTCGTGACTTGCGTATCGATTTGCCAGCTCCAGTAATCACCCATCATTGCTGAATCCCATCATCCTTGATAATGAATTTCCATTGTTCTGATTTCTTGATGAAATCTCTCTCTCTTGCTCGTGCGGTAAGCGCACTAAAATTTTCAGGATAAAAATTTAAATAAGAATGCAGAAAGTGAATTTTTAAAGACATACGGCAATCAAGTGTTTGCGTTTGGTACGAATCTAAAAGTTCGGTTACTAGTTGCTTGTAGTTCTCTAGAAATCCCCTGACTACGCTTACAAATGAGTTCCAAGTTCTGAGTTTCTGTCTGTTGACTTTGATTTCACTAGCAAATAGCCTTTAAAAAATAGAAGATCGACGGCGCATATTAAGCGCGATATTTTAGAATGGTCCTCTTATAGTAGACAACCTGTGTATTATTATATACCTAGGTTGTTTTTTAGGTTTCTGCTGGTGTTAAATAATGTGATGGATATCTGGGTGAAGTCCTGCGTGGCTGATGTCTCTAGAAGGACCATAGTTGTTTAAACGATGTTTCCGCAATCACATATGTCATCTTCAGGTACTCATTGATAACAATGATAACTGACTAGTATGGGTTCTCGTTCAGTTCGATTCTTCTTATTTGATACATTTTTATACACTAGATTATAGTTGATGTACCTATTAAAATTTGTCTTCACAAACGAAAGTCTCCTTTTCCACACATTGGATAAAACCACGCCGCATGGGAATATTTATCGCCCATATACTAACATTCTTTATTTGTGTCATTTCGTGTATGAAAATCATAAAACTGTTTTGAAATTTTTTCCAATAAACGTCAACGGCAGTATCTTCAATTAGCGACATGAATAAACGAACAACTTTATATCAATCCAAAAACCAAGTAGTATTGCATTAAAGTAGCTCATTTTGTTGACACGATTAGTGTCTCCTAGAGGTCCTTTAACACCATTCGTTAATCACAATTCTGTAACCCACATAATTAGACTAGATTTACTTGAAACTTTCTCGAATATAAATTATTCGGTTCAAATTGGAACCATTAATCCTGAGTTTTATCCGAATACCGATAAAAATAATCATTTAAATGAAATCCTATAAAACGTTTCCCTTGAATTAAAATTAAATTCACGTTAGATATCTTGATAAGATATTCATTGGACTATCTTAGTTATTGCAGGCAAAACATTTTTTTTGGGTGATGCATTTTTTTATTTTTTAATTTAGATGTTAGTTGTACGGGGTGATTCCCATAATGTTTTCACCTCAGTTCTTTTGTTTATCTTTGGAAATAAATTTAAAATGTTTAACGTAAATTATAGTATCTTTTGCAAGAATTTCGAAAATTTTAACAAAAAAAAAACAATTGAAAGTCAAATAAAAGTAGGAAAAAACAAGCCAATGCTTTTCTAAATAGAAAGCCCTGTATATATTTACAATTGTGAAAAAGATTTAAATTCTCTTTCCAAAAATATAACATAACATATATATTACCTTCATATTTCATAAAATACTATAACAATTGACATAATTTAACACCGAGTTGGCTTTGAATGCTTTTTGAACTGTCATTTAAATAGTTTGTGTTGTATCTCTTTATGTTGATTAAAAGTTGAAAATACCTTACTCAGCAAAAGAAAAAAAAATAATGTATATATTAGAATGTTATTTAAGTGATGAAAACTCGTGTGTTGCTCCTACAATGTACATCGCTCATTATCCTGATAGGCAAGTACCGCATCGCACAGAAAATAAATAGACGATTTAGGGAAAGGGGATCAGTGAATAATAAAAAAAAAATAGAAGTAAACATAAAACTGTGTTAGCAGAAGAATATGAGTTAAATATTATACTTTATTTTGAGGAAAATCCGTCCCATTCGATTCGTGATGCTGCTCAAGATTTAAATATATCTTACAATTCCATTCAAAAAACTTTAAAAAAGCATAAATATACACCGTATAAGATACAGCCAGTACAAATGTTACATGAAGATGATAAAAACAAACGTGTAGAATACTACAATAATATTTTAAATAGATTTTCTTTGAACAATCATATGTTTAAATATATATTATAGAGTGATGAGGCTAATTTTAATACAGCATGCATATTTAATATAAAAGATTCACATTACTGAAAATCCACATAAAATATGTGAAATCAGATTCCAATGCAGAAATTCAATAGGAGTGTGGTGTGGCATAGTAAACAATGAAGCTTTGCCTGGAGTCAGATATTTTAATTTACTTTAAAATGAAATAGTGGAACATATTGACAGAATAATGCCTATAAAACTCTTAAATGATATTATTTGGCATCAAAATGACGCACCTGTGCATCATATTATACATGTTCGGGATTTTTTAAATAACAAACACTCAGAGAGGATAACAAAGCATGGAATTATATCGTGGCCTCCAAGAAGCCCAGATTTAAATCCACTGGATATTTTTTATGTGGACACTTAGAAACTGAAGTCTATAAAAATAGAAGTAACAGTGTAAAAAAATTTAAAGTTAAAATTTTGGCAGAAATAGAAAATATAAATAATTCCAACATGTTACAAAATGTAATGAATAATATATACCTATAAACGATTTGTGTCGAAAATAATGGAGGACATTTTGAACAGTTCCTTTAAATATAAATGTTATTTGTTCGTTAAGATATTTAATGTCACTTGCTTGATTTCATGTTATTTCCTTTGTTAAATTTAAATAAAATTTAATTTATTCTTATAAATTATTTCAATTATTATCATCAATATTTTACTAAATATGAAGGTAAATATATATGTTATGTTATATTTTTGGAAAGAGAATTTAAATCTTTCTACAAAATTATAAAAAATATACTTTATTCTTATAAATTATTTCAATTATTATCATCAGTATTTTACTTAATATTAAGGTAATTATATAAGTTATGTTATATTTTTGGAAAGAGAATTTAAATATTTCTACAAAATTATAAAAATATACATTAAAAAAAATAATGTTTTGTTTTATTCCACTTTTATCTGACTCAATTGTTTCTTTTTTTAAGTTTTCGAAATCCTTGGAAAAAATACTGTAAGATACGTTAAACATTTTTAATTTATTTCCAAAGATAAACAAAAAGATTAGGGTGAGAACATTATAAGAATCACCCTCTACATATAAAGCAACTATTGTGTTTATCCTAATTATCCTAATCCTAATTATAGTTGCGAATAATTGTTGTATTATTTATTAATATTTTACTACTTACTAATTCTACTTGAAGACTATAAGCCCATTATTTGGTTGTCTGCCTGTCAGTCTGTTTACTGTGTATAATTCTTATTCTTATTAATCACAAGTAATACCTAGGATATCATTAGTAATAGAAAAACAAAGCTGGATAAAAATGATGAGATGAGATAATATCAGGATACGATTTAATGTACTCATGAAATTTGCAAAAGTACTCTACTCTACACTATAAATTTTTAATTTATATATTAATAGAAAGTTGAGTTACTAATTCACGACCGCGACGCCCAAGTTCAGTTCATGTAAATTTTTTATTGGTCTATTTAAATTTGTGCCTAAGTGAAAATCATCAGCAAAGATGTAGAGATTGATATCTTAGCTTATGTAAAAGGTGAATCTTATAGTATCTACAAGAGAGCTTGCTGTTGAGAGGAGTATTAATTAGACAAGCCCTAATTTATGATATTAAAAAAACACAAATTAAAAGCTACAAATATGAAGTTCACCAGCGTGTCTATGAAGAGGATCGTACAAGAGAGAAGAGTACAATTTTGTGATTTTCTGTTTCAAAGTTATGCCCAACTTTGCCAAATATATTCTCTTTTCTGATGAATCTAGGTTTATCCAATAGATGGATTGGGGCTAATGGTCCGAAAAGATGACGTGTGCGGTCCCTGGACCTCACTCCCCTAGATTATCATTACTGGGCTTTCATAAAAAACAAAGTGTACGAAAGGCAAATAGATTAGATAACTTTAAAACAGTGTATAAATATTTTAAAAGAACTTATACTTAAGCCGAATTATGTCGAACTGAAAACGGAAGACATATCGAGCCTCTATTTTATTAATTTTGTTAGTTGTAATTATTTAAAATGTTTTAACTGTTAAGTATTTATGAAATTTGTATTTTAGATAATTCAGTGAATTATGAAAAATAAATAAAATTTAAATGGTGTAAGCCGTTACTTAGTGATTATCAATCATGATGATATAACAACAAAACACAATTTACTTTATTCTATTTTATTATAACCTCACGTTTTTGCAGTTTCGGCAATAAACGAGCCATTTTCAAACGATTCTGAAGATAATGAATAAACAAAAGCAATTGCAGTATATTTATACTAAAAACTATTTATGACTATTTTCTAAATAAATAAATAAATAAACAAAATTTTATCATGAATATTTCTAATATCTATAACATTGCAAGTCTCTAGGATTCTTTATCTGTAAGTTTGTTCATCACCATTCAAAACTATACAAAAAATATATTGCCATTTAAAAACAGCATTTTAAATAGCACTTTTCACAGAAATGTTTCAAAAATATCGATTTTTTTGGAAAAGTGACAATTTGTCATGAAAAAGACGATATTTGAGGTTGTTTCCGTTGAAAATATTCTTTGTAATATGCTGATATCTTGTCGGAATTATATAAAAATCAAATCGACGTTTCGACAATATGTATTTTCTGTCTCAGGACTATTAAAGTATTTGGTTTTTTGTAAATACAATCATCGTCAAAAGCTGTAATAAATAAAATAACATAACTTATGTAGGATTTCAGAGCAAATATTTTCGTCTAGTCAGAACAGAAACAATTTTCTATATGATAGATGTATGATGATATTATATTTTCTATATGACAGATATATGATAGAAATAGAAATTTTTTCTGTTCTGATTACACGAAAATATTTGCACTGAAATCCTACATAAGTTATGTTATTTTATTTCTTGCAATATTTGACGATAATGATTGTATTGATAAGAAACGAATACCTGAGTCCTGAGGAAGACAATAAATATTGTCGAAACATCGAGTTAATGAGAAATTGAGGTTTTCTTACGTTTTTATCCATTTCCGACAAAATATCAACATATTGAGTAGTGATGAATACGAAACTCCCATTAAATCCTATATAATTATTTAGATTCCACGGCCAACTTGTCAAAAGTTCTATTTCAACTTCAATGAGTAAATGTAAAGGCTGTCGTCAAACAGGAAGTCACAAATATGTTCTTCATATGTGAAAAGATGACAATTGATAGGTACTAAATGTGTACAAAATTTTATTAAGAACGGTTAAAAAATATCTGCACATTTCTGTAGTCGGAACAAAAGTATTATTTCATTTTGGCAACTGTAATTTCTAAGTTATTAATTTAATGTAATTTTAACTTTTTTAAAAAAGAGTATTTCTAAATTATCAATATTTATGAAATAGCTTTTCAAAGTACAATTATAACATAAGCACTTTTATATTTGACATTATATTGTTTTATTGACCTTAACAAAAAAATTTATAAATTAAACAAAATAAAAAATTAATAGGTATTAAAAACGTACAGGTTAACTGAGATTAAATATTCTGGTAAAAAAACTAAATTAACAAAGCTAACTAGGCAAAACTAAATAGATTAATGTACACAATTTGTTCAGAATTTGGTGAAAATTAACTTTTCATTTAAATTTAAGCAAGCAAAATTAAAATAAATAATAAACGAACATAGGGAATATCTCTTAGTACCATTTTTCTACATGTTCAGTGAAAATTCTGTGCCATTTGAAAAATTTTATAGTGTGATCAATCTAGGTGGTTTACTTATTTTCCTGGTTTTATTTTTAATTCAAGAAAAAAGAAACAAAGCCGAAGGTAACTTTTTCTTCCTGAAAATCCGAATATGGAAACAGAAGGACAACTGAATATCAACTATATTTTGACTATATAGAACAGTGAAACACAGCAGTTTGGTCCGACGAGGAGACGATTGTCTAGTGAATAGACCATCCTTCGGAGGTGATGTAACGCAGACCGTGTCTATAAGTTAAACAAATAAAAGATTCCTCTCTTCGACAAAGAAAAGACTGCAAAATTTCCAGGTTGAGGTAGCTCGTCTCCTATCATCGGCCTTGGTAGCGGAAACAGGAAGACGTTAAAAAATTATTAAAAAAACTATATTTTGTTTCTTATTGCATGAATAAAAATAGGTTTACGAACACATTCTGCATATCTATTGTTATTCTGTTATACAGGGTACCTGGCTGGAGTATACATACAATTACTTTGCATGATGACATATCATCGGCCCGAAAGAAGTAAAACATTTTTATATTTTTTTCTAACACCTATTTTTTAAAATTAAATTATTCAGAAATAAATATGCAATGTTTTCAGATTAGACCATAGATATAATGGGGATGTCCCACTATATTAAATGTTCGATTTCTTTTTATTGTATATGATTCTACACTATTTATGTAATCAGTATCGATGTGGTTGGATTTAAAAAAAATTAAGTACAAGAAAAATTTATAAAAGTTTCGATTAATTTAAAATTGCCGCCAGTTAATCAACCATTTTAATAATGCACCCTGTGATATGACCGACCTGTGTTGTAATATTTTCTGTTCAGTTTCAAACTTTCAATTTGAGAGAAACTGCTCGTAATTTGTTAAAATCTTGAGCTACTGCTATTATTTTGTTTTAACAAATTTAAAGAAGATTTCTACAAACACGAGAGAATTAGCAAATAACTTTTTTATTATTTTCAAATTTGAAGGTTTACCAGTTTTGTGTAGAAGTAAATTGAGTAATATCGTCATTTTGAATCTGCCAATAAATTTATGTTATGCATTTATAATACATCCTGTATATTATCAGTTTTTTAAAAATCGTATATTCTTGACCATCTGCTATTACATATAGTACAGAAATCTCTAATGAACAAAAAATTATTCGTATGGATTTTCCATCAGAAAAGCTTTCTAGTTTAACCTCGTTGAGGAAAATAATTTATTTTCTTGTCAGGTAAAATGTCAAATTGGTCCCAAGAGAAATAGTCTATATCTGAAAACGATAATTTTCAACAAATTCTTTTGCCTTTTTTATTAGACAACGTATCTTTACATGATCTGAGAACATTTCCATAGCCCCATTAATTTGTGAAATGATTTATTTAAAAAACTTCTCGCTACTTTCAACTGTTGCCAAAAGTATTACTATTTGAGCGGAAGTTTTCCGTCCTTTAACTTAAGAATTGTAATTAGAAAATTGTGCCGAAGGCACTTAACAAAGGATGTGTACAAGTAACACATTCAACGAGAAGAGATAGAAATTCAGCTTTTAACCCTCAATAAATTAAATTTCTTTGCGTTTAAGTTAAAATATGAATAATTAAAACAATAGAAACACTGCTTCTCAAATTTACTTTGACAACTTTACAAACATATTTTTTTATATTTAAATTAAAATTTGAGGTTGCCTGTAAATAATATCTACAAAGGAGGATTAAGAGTGGGGAGAATGCCCCCCAGCTTCATAAACCGGTTCACAAATGATATAAGTCGTCGATTAGATTTTGGAATTTAAACTTTTCTTCAATCTTTTACTAACTATGCGCTTGTTAGTAGGTATTAGTAATTATTCTGCTTATTCATTTTTAAATAAAATATCTTATTGTAATTGACATGGCCAATTTATTTAATTTTAAATTAAATACGGAACTAGTTTGCATTAGCACCAAATAATATGTAAGTTTTATTGTTATTTTTATTTAAAATTGTTTTATTCCACATAGCAAAAACAAATAAAACAAAATTTATCACCAATACAGCAGCTATATCAAAACTGTAAAATGATCACGAGTGTTGGCATCTATGTCTCGTAAAGTTACATTTACAAGGACACAATATATCGGTGGGCAGCTCAGTCGACTGGTCCCATCTTCACATGAAGTAAAGAAATACCGCCGCAGTCGGCCGAGATTTGAAAAGTAGCAGTCCTCATTTGTAAACAATAAACTGGCATGTCATTTGAATACGCAGTATTGTATTATCTTTCATCTTGCACTGAGATTGTACTGAAAGAGTTCGTACGCAAAAGAATCAGTTCAGGACTATTTACATATTTTTCCTCCATGTCTGTTGCCGACCAGTCCTAATATAAACGTTCGACAAATTGTCCAATTCGGCTAGACTTGTCCTTACGTAAACGCACCTTCAGTGTGATTATTCTTAAAGTAATAGAGCTACTGATAAATGTTAGCAACATCAATACAATCAGTATTAATGGCCTGTTTGAACAAAATAATTAAAATTAAGGGATTCCCAGAATCGGATAAACATAAAAAGTAACTAAGGTTAGGTATTTTCTTCTAATACTATTTAATTTAACTGAGTACGGTAGAGCAACTGCTCTACCAACTGATAGAGCGTGCTCTGACAAGCTCGACTAAAATCTGCTCAGGGTAATCTGAACATGATAGATGACTACCACTTCGGTTTCAGTAAGGGCACAATACCGCCCAGCAGGTTGAAAGAATCATGAACGAAGTTTTTATTTCGTTAAGCAATATAACCTGCTGTTTTTTTACTTTTTTCTTCTTTCATTCATTATGTCTCGTCTGGTGGTACCACATTCATCAAATTTAATGAGTCACCTAAAATGTTGTTGAAAATCTCACCTGCCAAATTTGGGAAGTCTCTCATTAGTATTTTTTAGTTTTCGCGGATACACACACACGCACGCATGCACGCAGCACGCACGCACCCACGCACCCAGACACACACACGCGCTCGCACATGCACCCAAGCACCCGCACCCACACACACACACACACACACACACACACACACACATACTCATGCACGCACGCACGCACTCACGTACGCACGCACGCACGCACGAAAAAAATCACGATTATTATACTTCCTTACATTAGG
>JANEYF010002219.1:0-72252 GCA_029963845.1 Rhamnusium bicolor | reverse complement strand
CGCAAAGTTGCACTTTTAACTCGGTTGTAGAAAAATACTTTTTTCTACGAGCGTGCGGAAAAGTTTACTTTTCCGCACGCATTATAATTTCGAAAGTTGCTCTTTTCCTCACTAGTGCTGAAAAGTAAATTTTTCCCGCACTAGAAGTAATTATATTTTTATTTGCATTTTCGGGCAAGTTATAATTACATTTTGAAAACATGTTAGTTAATATGTCAAAGTTTTTCTTTTATATTTTCCTATTTTATACAAATTTAGTGAAATTAAAGCAATTTTTATTTACAATAATGTAGCCATGCCATGACTATTAAACATTTTTACCTTGCTCATTAATCGTGTAGCCATGACTGTTTGATTTTGATGTTTCTTATTCACATAACAATTAACAAACGTCAAGTCAAACATAAAGTACAGCCTAATTTTTTAATTAAAAAAACGTATTGAAATGGGATGATATATGTTTCTTTTTCATTAGAATAAATGTTCATGTTATTTATTTTTTATTTTCATCACGTTCGTAGAAAAAATATTGTTCCTAACACATGCGGAAACTGTCTTTTCCGCACTTGTTAGGAAAATAACTATATAAAAGGTAGTCCTGGAGTGGGTTGGAACCTTTGATGTGAAGAAAACACTGACGTAGTTTTCCACGAAACACCAAAACACTATATTACTGCATTGGCATCATCTGGAGATGATTAAAACTAAACTTATGCTAACAATCTACTCTATATATACCTAAACTATTGTCACGGTTCGGTGAATCGTGAACCAATTTACCGCTTTATTGGTTAAAGGGTCACGGTTCACCGAACCGTGCCGTTCGGTGAACCGTGACAATAGTTTAGATTTAAACATAGTAGATTGTTAGCATACGTTTGGTTTTAGTCATCTCCAGATGATGTCAACTTGGTTGGCGAAATGCGCGTCGAGTGTAGTATATAGTGTTTTGGTGTTTCGTGGAAAACTACGTTAGTGTTATATAAAAGGTATGTGAAAATCTCTTTTTAGTGTGCTTTTATGGTAGTATTTTTATTTTTCAAAAAAACCTCAAACAAGAGTTGCAAATGTATTTGGTGTTTATGCATATTTTAATGTACAAGAAATGCCAAAAAATACCTTATCTTACGCCACATCTAGGATTTCTTGAAAATTTGACGTAATTTGAGGGTTTCTTGTTTGTCTTGCACCGACAGCTTCATACCCTAATTATTGTATATTCTATGACACATTTTGTTAATCAATATTTTAGTAATTATAAAAGTATTCTAAAATAGTTTTTTATTTTATCGTCATAGAGAAGTTTTGTCTCCAAGACACCACATCTTTTAAAATAAGATATTAATATTATACCCACCCTGTTTAGACACTTTTTGTTATAAATACCAGTTACAATGGAACCAAATATAGGTAGCTTGATGGATAGGTTAAACAATCCGTTTTGATGTTTGTATACTGAAATCTAATTCTAATATGATTATAATTCTTTGGATATTTTTGTGTAGTGTTTTGTTATAAGGTGAACTAAATCTACTTTTGATTGTAATACCTTTGTATACTTTTTCTTCGCTTTTAATTTTTTTTACACGTCTTGTTCAAATAATCCTTTCTTATTTATAGAACATTGTTTGGATGAGAATTAAACTTGAGCCATAACTGGAACATTTGAATAGAACTGTCAGTTGTCACTCAAGTTTTCTTTCTGAAGTCTCCTTTGCACTTAAGAAAGGTGTCTGAAGCAGTGGTGGAGAGTAAATAATTCTTAGATGTTTTTTATGAAAGTAAGAATAGTCAACGCATATACTAGGTACGATCTGTCTAACAAGTTGTATACCTCAAGTTTTAAATATAACTTAATCATAATGAATTTCAGATATCTAAGATAATTTAAAAGAAGCAAAAGAAAGATGTGTACGATGTAAAGATGTAAATCATAAATACAATTAAAAATATTATACAGGGTGTTTCAAAAAATATGTGCCAACGGTTAAGCGGATATTTCTCACTTACAAATAAGACAAATAATTCGTATCAACATGGGTCCACTTTTGCTTCCTTTCTGAGATACACGATGTTAAAGTTTTCTTTAAAAAGTTTTGTTTAAGAATGTATGTTAAACTTATCTGTGATAAATGTTTGTAAAAGCTAGAAAATAACAAAAAAATTGTTAGCGTTCATATATTTCCACAGTTTAACAGAACTTTTACCAAGAAGGATACCTAATTTGTTTTAAATTTTTCTTATTTTTTCAGTTTTTCTCCTAAACGAAGCCGAAATGTAAAAAAATATCAAGAGGTAACTTCTTTTAGGCATTTACCTGTCTACATAACTCAATGTCAGATAATTCTTCCCGTATCTTCCGAACCTCACGGGAGTCGCACTGGTAAACAACTACTGCCGTAAGTAGCGAATAATTCCATATAAGACACTTCTTATGTTCAATGATGAACTCAGTATCTACCGGAACGTAAGGCAAAACTGCTGTCTGGTTTACCTCATACGATAACGCAGATGATAATATAGCATTCGTAATGCCCCGTCATGTTGGTGGATGTAGGCCGAAGTCCCATATATGGGGTATGCAAAACATAAGTACATGTTGATGCCTGAAGGCGGATCCTGCAATATCAGGAACCTCTATTCCCATCACGCGTCTATGGTAGGCAGCATTAAAATAAATCCTTTCGTGTCCAACTTAAGCCCGTTTTTCGTTATAGAAGAAGAATATCAGAAAAACCTAATGCTTGTATATTTTGTAGAAGACACCGTTATGGGGTTTATCAACACAAGAAACCCCAAATGCATCTGATCTCATCAGTCTACAACTAGGTATTTTGGGCGACACGACGTAAATAGCAGGAGAGAATACGCATCACGTGACATACTAACAGGTTTTCATTCATAAAATTTTATAAATTTACCTCGATTTATAATGACCTTTCCTTGTAAACTCCTTTGCGGTTTGTTTGAAGAAAGTTGGAGACCGCAGAAAGATGCAGATATAAAATAATTCCATACTGTTCGGAGGGGACTAAAAGTTTGGTGGGTGTGACACTAAACTAGCAGTTTTAGTAGTTTTTTTTAAAGGTAGTTGAACTTTCTAAGGAGCGTACTAACACATCAACACTGGCGGAATTGTCGACACCAGCAGCATATGTAAACGCAGTGTCGCCAAGGTAATGCGCCCTTCCCTACATATTATATAATTCTTAGCGGTCGACGACCCCTCGTCGGTGCAGGGTTTCCATACAAAAAGTTTAATATGTAAGTAAAGAAAAACCTGTCAGAAATTACCATTTATTTTGTTATTATCTTTGTTCGCGGTACTAATCCCGAATAAGTTTTGGTGTCCGATGCATCGCAATTTGTTTTTAATCGTTCGCGGTACGGAAATTAACACATATCTGCGTACTTAAATAATTCAGGAATGATTCCAAATATATTTGGGAGTAGTTATCTTGAACAAATTTTTATAACACGCATTTTCCTTAATAATATCAGGTTTTAAACCCGTTTCTGTGATGTTGCCTAGAATTCCTATCAAAATCGTTATCTCCCAGCAATTTTTTAGTTGGAGGTTTTTATTGTTTTTGAGAATTCATAAAAAAAATCCATGTCTCTACAAATACTTAAGTATTTGAAAAGAGAAGATATCCCTAGCAATGTGTCAGGAAGTGAATGGTGCTTATTTTGAACATTTATTTTAATTGAACAATGAATCTATTATTATCTTTTGTATGTAATACATTTCATCTTAGCCTGGTAACTTTGTCATTAGTGATCCGAATTACAAAATTTTTTTATGGACGTAAAGGGCCTAAAAATACCTTCAAAGTACACCCATGTGCCATTTGAAATTTCGACTTGATAGAACTGACCACTGAAGTGACGACGATGCAATTCACAAAGAAGAACTATTTTCAATGCCATTTCATTCTGTTTTTATCTCATGTCGATATCTCACTCCGTTCCGCGGATACTAGAGGGGGTCCCCCTTATGGACGAACGGAATATTTATTCATGTGATAGTTTTTCCCAAATTTTTATTAACAGTTTTATTTTTATTAAACGTTGACTAAATATTTATTAAAAAATTTTTTTGTATTTATAATAAATAATTTATAATTAATTAAAAAAGGTACCTACTATGTATGTTATTTCTGGAGAAAGAGCTTTCACGTATTATACAAGACATTGTCAAAATTAAAACATTACAATTGGCATAATTTCGGAAAGGCTTAAAATAAAAATGTTTCAAAAACAAATGTTTAGTTTTTATGATGCATTAGTGTCGAATAAAATAAAAAATCACATTTGAAAAATAATGGAAAGATAATACTTGAAAAATAAGTAATATAAATTCTTAAACCGAATACATAACTACACCGCCTGCAGGACTAGCAGGAAAAATTCCTACTACGTTGTTTTATACTGTATACTGTAAAACCGAAATTCTTGTCTTTAATTATCGTTAATTAAATTACCTGTTACTGAAAGAAATCAAGAAGTTTATTTTAGTTTAATTTTAGTTAAGAACGTAGGTGAGAAATTTATATTACGACTTACAGCAGCATAAAATTAACATTTTTGATCAAAGAGACTCGGTTCTTCATACATCGACATTCTAAGAAAGACCACCTTTGTAGTTAAGTGAAATGTGTATTTTTTTTTATAAAACCGTGACCATTGCGCCAATGCAAATATCACAGTTTGTTGAGAAATTTCTCGGGAATCTTTCGCAAGTGATGAAAGAATACAAAATTGCAACCTGTATGACTCTATCTACAGGGTGTATGTAAAATAGGAGGACAAACTTCGGGGGTGTTTCTTGCAAAAATATGATAAAAAGTTCCTATAAACATAGGTCCACAAATGCATCCTAAGGGCGTTACGGCCCTTCGAAGGCCCTAAAAACAGGTTTTTATTGAATAGCGCAGGAACTTTTTGAGATACGAACGGTGGGTATAGAGAGGAACGGAATTGTTAGGCCACTTACATTTGAAGAAAAATACTAAATTTTGTTGCTATTCCTGGAACTAATGCAAGAATAATAAGAGCTATCGAAAATGTTGCACATATGACTGTTTGGAACGTATTGCATGAATAACTTTTGTACCCCTATCATATCCAAAGGGTACAAAAAAAACAGAATTTGTAAGTGTTTAGATTTTCACGAAATTTTACAATTGGGCATAACCTGTGATTCTGAAAAACCCCTCTCTCTTGGCGCTTACTATCGTTTCTGGAAAATTTGGAGTTTACTTGTATCGCAGTAGGAATGTGTTTCAATTGTAGACGAATTTTATGTAGAGGGAGTCAATATGATTTATCTGTATATCTATCTATATCGAAGTAAGAATTGTAAGTCTATCAATACACAAATTATACTGTTAGACTAAAATAATTATAATTATAAAAATATGTTATTAATGTTATTACTTTATTCGCAGATTATAGATTGCGCAGTTACACTGGTATTTTTCATCGTTGGATTCTGCGTATTAAGTTGAAATAGTATTCAACCTTTTATTAAACCACAATATCTATACTTTCCTTCCTTAATTGCTTCAATTATAAAATCTGCTCTCCACAACAGTAATATTAGTTTAATAATTCACAGAACATTATACACAAGTCAGAAAAAGATGGTTAGTACTAATAAGCGAAGGCAAACGAATTAAAATACATATTTACATAAGCGAAAAAAATAGATTTAATAATAAAAGGGAAAATATCGTCCTGAAAAGGCATTAACTGGTCCATACATTATTGAAATGTTAACGGCTCTGGTTTTGTAGTTAGAAGTGTTGGTCCTAACGCTATCGGAAAGCTGATTTCTTTCAACTCAAACATCTTAATAATAATAATTTTAATTTGTACATGTAATGTTTATTTCAAACTTATTTGCAGCATAAAAAACGTCGGCTTCTTTGGCCTCTTTATCGCTGTCAAAGGAGCCGATGTTTTTTATGTTGCAAATAAGTATGAAATAAACTTGATATGTGTATGCATGCGAATATATATATGTATGTGTGCTTAGTATTAATATGGCCGTCGACAGTTTTTTGGAAGCAGTGTAACTTTTAGGTAAACTAGATTTTAGAAATTATATTATAAATTACAACAATCTAAAGAAGATGGCAAAGTTATTATTGAGAGAGTGACATAAGTGACACAGGATAATGAGGCGCATTTACACAAAAGTGAACAAGTTCATTTTCTAATATTTTCAGATACAAGCATTTTTTAATACATCCCTTGTTATATATCTTGTGGAAAGTACATTTTATTAAAACATGTAAAAAATATTAAAGGTTATTGACTTAGCAATATGTTCATTTTATGTTGATTTATAAATGAAAAAACAGAACTTTTTATTTGGACTTGTTCACTTTTGTATGATTTTCTTGGTTTTCCACTTTGGTCTGATGTACGTCATTTTTTAATGAAGTTTTTGAATTATTAGAGAGTAAATAAAATATAACAAAAGATAATTACACATATGAAAAAAATCAATTAAATCTGTAGGGCATCATCCTTATCGAGGCATATTCTACCTACCGATATATGCTACTTCATGTACAATATGTGAAATAATTTTTATTCATACATCAGGAACATGCATAGATGATTAGTACGAATATGGCGAATATTATTTGAATTGCATCTGTTCAGTATTAATAAATGAAAACAGTAAACCTCGATTTGTATGAAAACAGTGTTTCCAATTTCCATGCAAAGGACGTGTCTTCATTTATTTATAATGCGTGTATGTACGGACTTGTACACTTTTGGTTGATTTTTATTATTTTGTGACCTATTTACAGGGGGGACTTGATCATTTCTAACTGAAAATACGTGTTGCAATCGATTAGGTTCAAAATTGTCAGTAAGAAATGATGCCTAAGTCAAATGTGCTAAATATGGACTGTTTACTTTTGCGTGAATGCTCCTCAAATATTGTGAAGAGGAGTGCAATGTATATTGGCTTGCGAAAGATATAAGTAGACAGACAGAATATTGTTGTTTTCTGTTTTGAAAACAATATCGATGCATTTTTTGCAGTGAATAGTAACATATTTTGTCCTTGAAATCAATATAAGTAATGCGATTATTAATTTAATTCTAAGATCACTTGGAGCGATCTATTAGAAGATAAATACTATCAATATAGTACCCACCATAAATTACCACTCATTGATATTGTTACGAGTTTGCTATCAACATAAACACTTATACTCGTAGATAACGAATTAATAATTAACAACAATAGTTTAATGACTATCTTAACTGTAATCATAATTAGACACTTATAAGTTTCTCTCTCTCTCTCTCTCTCTCTATTTCTTCATTACTTGTACACTTTCAACTTAAGACTGAGTCTCGGCCTACCGTGCGTCTTATTTACACATCCATCATTCACACGGCCTAGAATATTCCAGAACATTTCCGGCCGTTCTTGTACAATTCCAGTATCATCTAACCAGGCTACACAGTCCAGTGGCGTAACACTGCCCCCTTCTTAAGCCTGAACATCCCGATCAGGCAATTCATTGTTCCCTGCATACTTGGCTAGTCTCTCTATATGCACCACCTTCATCTTTGATTTTGGACTTTGCTGAATTCGGTATACGACGTCGTTTATTCTGGTGGCGATAGTGTATGGTTCTTCGGACACCTGTCTTCCTTTCTTTCTGGGTTATATAGCCAAACCAACTCTCCCAACTGGTACCCTCCTGAAATAGTCTTAAGATCATAACAAGTCTTCGTACGGTCACTTGCTATTGCAATTCGCTCAAAAGGAGCCCTGGCGTTATATTTCTCTTATTTCTTATTTGTGGCCCCATTCTTGCCTCGCAAACTTCACATAGGTGGCACCAAGCCTCCATATCTTGTCGACTGTTGACCCAGTTGAAACGTTCTCTTACTTTTGTTAGGGTTTTGTTGATGCCAAAATGTCCACCAGATGTTCCTTTATGCACTTGCTGAAGTACATTTGCTACATGACACCTGGGGATTATCAATTTCAAAGTAACTTCCTCCCGTCTGGACTTCCACTGATTTATTTGAAATGTCCTTCCAATCGGGTTGGGTTCTTCTTTCTTTCCATTTCAAAATAGGACCAGTTCCCTTATCTTTTAACTGCGCTTCCCTTAACGACTCTCGTCCAATAATCTGGAACATCAATCTTAACGGTATTCATTATTTATACATTTTCCTGTTTTTCCTCACGGTGGCAAGGCTTGCAGTCTTTCTGACACGGTCTTTTGGAAAGGCCATCTGCCTTATTCCACGAAGTACCAGCTCGCCACTTTTCCTGCGGCTCCTCCATTACTGCGACATTTACCCTCCCCTGGATCAAGCCCAGTCTTAGGGTTGTTGTTTTCGTCTCGTTAGGAAATTCATCTTTGTCAATAGTTGTGCGATCAACTTTTGTAACTCGGTTAATACGACTTGCATGGTTTTATCTGCCGGGGTCTCTTCCACAGCCATGGCTCGCACTCTTTGGCCTGATTTTGTGGTACCCTCATAAGCAGCTCTCACTACTTCGCTCTTGCTTGGCTAATTTTAGGATTCGTCTGACCTCCTGGTTCCTTACTTCATCAATAAACGCTCCAACTGCCAATTGTTGCTGAAACTCCATTAGTGCATCAGGATAGGCAACAATATTATAAAAGCAATTAACAATTAAAAAACACTTTTAGATATATGTAGATAATTTTATTTAATTCGTTGATTTGTTGTGGCAGTACATAAGATGAATTATCTGGTGACCTGTATTACGACACGACTTATTTTTGAGAACAATCCTTGTTTAATAAATGGATTTTACACGGTTCTGAGTTAGGGTAGACATTTTGTCACAATGTAGAAGGCAAATACTTAATTTTCGGTCGAATGTACGGCCTACGTATAAACCTATATAAGTACTACACAGACCTCTTCAAATGTTTAATATTCTTGGTGAATTATTTAAAATTTATGTATGAGGAGGTGCAGTATATCTACAAAATTAAACAGAACTAATAAATTCCTGATTCTCACAGATTGTCAGATAATCATTTGCAGATGTTTTTACTTCAAGGCACTCGCCATTCTTAATAATAGGTTATTATACACACTCCTTCGCATATTATTACCATAAATGTATTTATACATTGACTTTTAGAATAATCACTGATTTTGCTACAAAGTAATGTCAATAACTGACCACTCTCTTATTATGTCTAATAATAGTTGTAACGGATTGTTTTTTATTCAACGTTTAGCCAGATGTTCAAACTGGCTATTATTTTTTTTTAAATCTATTACCTCTGCATTTTAATCACTAGAGGACAATTAATAGGATACGGTTGTAAAAACACCACATAATTTCTGAATATTCGATCTCGAACTATAAGGAAGCGCTGTGGGATTTCTTAATATTTAATTTTTTTATATCCATGCTATTTATAAAACAACAAAATAAAAGAAACTTTGCTTTAGTCTACTTCATTAGAAGGAATAATTATCTTCGAGGTCAAAATAGTTTTTTTCAGTGCCATTAGTGTTAAATGCAAAATGGATAACTAGTGTAAATGTACACAGTTGTCCAAAATTATTACATATTTTTTATAATCACAATTTTTTTAAAAAAATTTGAAGTAAGACAATATTTGAATAATTTATTTGTAAAACACAATAAGTCACAAAAATCAAACTTTGAGAAAGCTGAAAAAAACTGTCATACCTTTGGAAGCTTTATTAGCCATTGAGCTAACAAAAAACAAGTCAAAACGTATACTATTTTTCAATGTTTGATTAAAATAAAGTTAAAAGACAACCACATTTTTTTTTAAATTGCCGACTAATAGCGTTTTTCAAATAAAAGTAATCGTTTTAAAGGAACTTAAATAAACATATTTCTTTTATTTCGTAATGAAACTGAAACGCAAAATGCAGACTACATTTTTATACAAGTAAATCAATTATATTTCAACAGAAAATATTTTTCTCATCATCTGCAACCTTAGTGGACCATGTGTAAATTTCTTCTCCCAATAAATTTACTAGATATGTCACGGTCATCAGACCAATGATAACATACGGATCCATGGCTTGGTGGCTGAAAGGATAACAACGGACGGTCAAAGTCAAACTCTTTGGTTTGTGCTTTACCATAACGGGGCAATTATCACCACAGCATTAGGTGGAATGGAAATCTTCCTTGACTTACCCACTTTTCATATATATTTGGGGAGAGAGGTAAGGTGGGCAACGTACAAACTGCAACAAGCGTCCATTAATATGCCCCATACTAGTAACATGGAGCGAAACAGACTCTGGATGACATAGATAGTCACAGCATCTTGGGAATGCTCTCAGATACTTTTCCACCTACCATGACCAACCAAGAACTTACCTTCAGCATCCTTTCTCCAGAAAGAGATGAGTGAGATCGGAATAAAACCGACCTACTAAAGGCAGAAAGTTGTTGGTTTACAGACGACTCCAAAACTCCTGAGGGTAAAGGAGCCGGAGCACATAGCTATAATCCAAGGGTGAGGATACCCTCAAGTTTAGGCATTAAGTCTGAGGTTTATGCCATTGAATTGTGTGTGCGAAGGCTGGAGTATATGAATGTTACACGCAGATCAATAAAAATTATTTCAGATAGCCGAGCAACTCTGGTTTGAAAGGTAATTAAATAGCCGACTCTTTGACCAGAAGAGCGGGATCATGAATCATGGGACTCGAACAGATACTTGCTATATCCTTAAGTACTGCCAAGGTGGTTGTCTTTACCTGGGCTAAAATAAAGAAACTCTCCAGTATCGGCAAGAGTTACCAGGATAGTTCATTCGAAGGCGTTTATAAAATATCCTTTGAAATCAAGAGCTAAGAAACTTTTACAGTTAAAAGGGTAAACCTGACTTATATACTGTGCATGACTAAACTATCATCTGCATAAACTTGGCCTGGCGGAAAACGCCGAGTGCTGTCTATGTCTGGAGGATGATGAGATGGCAGACCACATCTTATATACCTGTCCCTCTGTGAAAAGGATCCGATTCTCAATATTTGGCAAAGGGCAACTGCTGCCAGAGGATCTGGACACACTCTCACTCAATAAAGTTACAAGTTTTGTTAAGAGACTGAACTTATTGGGTTTAATATAAGTAGGAGTGAGTCACAATAGGCCTGCTGATGGCTGCATTGGAGGACCCACTCACGAAAACCTAATCCCAGTCCTAAATTTCTTCCTAGAAACTTTGTATAGTTTTGTCATCGGGTACTTAAGTATTTTTGGAATAGTTTCAGATTATCTATTTTCTTACTATTAATTGGAAAAGGAACTGTGTTTCTGGCAAAGGTATATATATATATATATTTTTTTTGTTTTGATGTTTTCAGGAGGAACCTATAGGTACTCAGTCCGTATTCTCTTGTTGTCAAACACGTATACAGTTGAAATTCTCATTGGATTTCGCTATAGAACGATGTGTTTATATGTAAAGAATTGTATTTCATCATATAATCAAAATGGCGGAGTTGGTGACTTGTCTAGTAGGCTGAATATTTGTATGTGTATTTTCGCGTATTCGCGAAAATCAAATAAATGAATAACTCGGTGAAGCTACAAAATTCACAAATATGTAAACGTGATAACAAGCAAAAGTGTCAACTTTGACAATTGAAATTTTCGCCACACGTGAATTAATTGGTATCCAAGGTAAATCACCGAGTTGTTCGTCTGTTGGATTTTCGCGAATTTACAATGACGGTTAGACAGTTTAATGAATTTGAAGCTGTACATCTCTTTCTGAGTAGTCCTGCGCCAACAAAGTAACAATCATTCCGGATCGGAAATGGCTTGTCTGACCATATTAAATTACAAAAACTCTCAGAAAGAGAACATTTTTTGAACTGTGATTTACACCAAATGAAATAAACTATTGCTCAGGAACCTCAAGCTACATTTTTGCCATCGTTTTTGCTACCACACAGCAAAAATTAAATCAACAAATACATTGCATACATTTTCTCTCATAAAATTGAAAATATGAATTGAAATCATGGGATTCATGAGTGATGCAAAATTTTGGAGGGTAGATATTTAGTATGTTTCAGTGATTTGACATTACCAATGAATAAATACAAACGAAAAACACCAATTTTTTGCTCTTGTCTCAAAAATAGCTATAGTAAAGCCTCAAACTATTCAATTTATTATTTTTCCGTCTTAAATGTAACATATTTTAAACAATTACATTTACACCTCATTATTTTCTTTTATTGCTCCTACCATGTTTATTTTATTATTAACTTAGCTTTATATTTTAAATATTACTAGGTATTATTACGAACACAAATGAAACTGATTGTATCTTGCTTATGGTAAGGCTAAATACGGTAAAGCAGCACTAACCTGCTCCTCTATATTTAGACAAAATTGATTTTGTACAACTTAGTATATAAATTAAGAACCGATATGTACTATTGTAGCTTATTCATGTTCTTTTCATAGGTAGTTAATGATTATAATGGTTTTTTTATAGTACTGTAGAAATATATTCATAAGAAGCAACTTTATTTACTTTTTCTAACCTAATATAATAAAATATTTATAAAAATGATGAGAATATAAACAAGGTGAAGAATTTCTTTCAAGCGAAATATATTTTTCTTTATGGTTCCATTTATATCTCCAGCAGCTAAATTTTAAAGTTTGTACAAGAAATATACAAATTTTCTGATTTGATAATAAATACTTTTAATTAAAAATCCATTATAATGTTTTCTTTTCCGAAATACATAATTTTAATAACAAAAATACCATACATATCAAAACATATATGTGGCGTACCTACATAATTCGTTTTTCAAGTATTAATTTTTTTATTATTACAGATTTATAATCATATGTTCACAAAGGTATTTTTTAAGTTAATGTTAATGTCATCTCGAAAACAGTTATACCTATTACTCTGCAACAATTCTGTATTCATTATTAACATTATTTTTAAATTGTTACTTAAAATAAGATAATGTTTCATAGATTTGTAAGCTTGATAAATCAACTTTACAAGGATCAAATATTACAAACTGTTACAAGGTGATAAACATAAATATCATTGAGGACATGGCACATTTTTATCAGGACGAGGCCCATAAATAATTAATAAAAAACTTTAACCTGACAGAGTTATTTTAATATTGATTCCATGTTAGTTCGTGAAAAATCTCCAAACCAAACATTTTTTTAATAAAATAAAAACGAAAATAAAATCATCCATTCCAGAGAAAAGATTCAATTATTTATTTTCAAGTCAAATATAATATAAAGAATACAAGAACAATATACATAGCTAAGCAAAATTAATGAATATATTACCAGCATAACACAAGGTAATAAAGTTCTGTCTATTTTTAAGCACGATTCTCAATTAAGTTGTCTTTATCTATATTTCTAATGTAGACACATATATTTTTTTGTATATATTTTGTTAATGAGGCAATCATTTACAAAAGGTATCATTTCGAGATTATCAGATTTGCTACTAACTGTTGGTCTTATTCAATGCTGACTGCAAGATTTCCCAGGTTGATAAAGTCGGTAATTTTTTATTTACACTTGAATGCATTCATAACTCATTTACAATGGGATAAAAATGCACTTAACGAACTACATTTGTTACGAATGTTTTTTCTAACGATGTTAATGTTGTTAAAACATTGTTAAATATTTACTTCCTTTTGACACCGTATAACGTAATTATATACCAGTACAAATTATTTACACAAACTACCGGTAATGAGGATGAGGAAGATTATTATTCTTTACAGAGGTTCTATTAAATCGATAATTAATCTTTTCTTGTCACTGACCTTGAATCAACAGTCAATTTTCTTCCTTTTAGATTGTTATTCTTAAATTAGTTAGTGTATGACTTGCCACTGACGAGTTAAAATTTCTGATACGAATTTAATTTTTTAATATTTTCTTTCTTTAAAATTATGCTATTGGACAATTGAACTGAACTACCTAGAAGTATTACCCAAATTCGATATTCTCACTGAAAACGGTCTAATTTGTATGCGGTTTTGTTTGTGATAAAGAAAGGTTCATGGTAAATAACATGGTCTACGAGTATTTTGACAAGATGATATTTCAACACAAATTGTACAATTTTCGAACACCTATCAAAACTATTAAAACATTTTTGAAATTATTTCGATTTCATTATTTGCTTCGTTAATTAATTCTGCGAAAATGTGTTTGGAACTTTGCCTCCCAAGTCACCGAAATAATTCTCAGAAAATCTTGTATTGAGTAAAGAAAGACGCTGTCCTACAGTTTATTGGGGAGTCCGAACCACATCTAGGGCATCGATAGTTCCCTACCCTATCTTAATTCGAAACAAATTACAAATAAAATTTCTAACTTGCTCTAGGATGGATTCGAAATATTGATATACCAGAACTTCATTTAATTTGTTTGAAATCGGCAAAAATCAATGAAAAGCGATTTCCGTATGTATTTGTCGATGAATATATATTTTCTTCACTCTGATGCATATATAACGATGTAACCTCAGTAAATGTAATGATATTAGTTGCATCTAAACATACAGGTTGATGGTATTTGCAAAAAATGATATTAAACTGATGATTGAATTTAGTATTGTTTTCAGACAAAACTTATTGTATTGTTTGTAGTTGATATTCTTATGCATATTGTTACTACTTGGTCACTAAACAAATTTCAAACGTTTTTTTCCTTGTATAGTTCTTTTAACACCTTTCAAGAATAAATCAACTTTTTTTATATTTTGTACAGCTCTTTCAGCAACTTATAAGAACAAATCAATCTTTTTCAATATCTTGTACAGGGTTATTCATTATAAATTACCCACCTCTTATCATCGTTATTATTGCCTATAGAAAAAAAAGTTTTAAATAAAAGTTGTGTGGTTATGACTGAATTATGTTAAAATGCTATCAAAAGTACAGTAGCGTGCAGATTTCAGGTAATACAAAAAAATTGTATTTTTTTAATGGGATACCCTATATGTTACTAAATTTTTGGAATGATCCTTTATTTCTGATTTCAAAAATATACCATATGTTATCCCTACCATATACCGTTTTTGAGTTATTAAACGTCGAATATCTTAGTTAAACCAGTTACTGTAAATATGGAAAAGTTAACATTATTAAAGTGAGCTATGAAAATGACAACTATTATGCTTGATAAGTGACATTTCTTTAATGAAAATATCAAAATGGTTTATAGTGAGGAAGAAAAAGTCCAAATATTTACTTATTATATATAAAATAACAAAAGTAAACGTGCAGCGAAAAGAGCATATAGGGTTTTGTATCCAAATCGTCCAACACAATCAGAAAATACGTTCAAAAAGATGCATAATACCTCCAGTTTTAGTAGAAAAAAGGTGTGTAGTTCAAGCAGACCAGGAAGAACAGCTATGAAAATGACAACTATTATCTTTAATAAGTGACATTTCTTTAATGAAATAATTTACAGTGAGGAACAAAAAAACCAAATGTTTATACAAAATAGATAACAAAGGGTTGGGTAATTTATAATGAATAACCCTGTACATCTCTTTCAGCACCTTACAAGAACAAATTAACCTTTTTAATATCTTGTACGACCCCTCTACCACCTTACAGGAACAAATCAACTTTTTTAATATCTTGTACAACTTTCCAGCACCTTACAAGAACAAATCAACCTTTTCAATATACAGATCTTCCAGCATCTTCAAGAATAAATCAACCTTTTCAGCATCTTGTACAGCTCTTCCAACTCCTTACAAAACCAGTTCAACCTTTTCAATATCTTGTACAACTCTTCCAGCACCTTACAAGAACAAAACAACCTTTTCAATATTTTTACAGATCTTCCAGCATCTTACAAGGACAAATCAAGCTTTTCAGCATCTTGTACAATTATTTCATCGTCTTACAAGAACAAATTAACCTTTTTAATATCATGTGTATTTTTAATGTAACATTTTTAACAGTTTAAGTTCAACTTATCATCTTTTGAATATTAATAATAATGATAATAATAACAATAGGCGCCCCCCCCCCCCCCGGGGGGGGGGGGGGGGGGGGGGGGGGGGGGGGGGGGGGGGGGGCGGGGGGGGGGGGGGGGGGGGGGGGGGGGGGGGGGGGGGGGGGGGGGGGGGGGGGGGGGGGGGGGGGGGGGGGGGGGGGGGGGGGGGGGGGGGGGGGGGGGGGGGGGGGGGGGGGGGGGGGGGGGGGGGGGGGGGGGGGGGGGGGGGGGGGGGGGGGGGGGGGGGGGGGGGGGGGGGGGGGGGGGGGGGGGGGGGGGGGGGGGGGGGGGGGGGGGGGGGGGGGGGGGGGGGGGGGGGGGGGGGGGGGGGGGGGGGGGGGGGGGGGGGGGGGGGGGGGGGGGGGGGGGGGGGGGGGGGGGGGGGGGGGGGGGGGGGGGGGGGGGGGGGGGGGGGGGGGGGGGGGGGGGGGGGGGGGGGGGGGGGGGATAATAATTCTAAATTATATCTTTCGTGCTCTTAATATAAACACTGAATACTATATCAACTACTCATAAAGCTACGTGGCCATGTCACGAACGCCGAAATATCCAGATCATAACAATTACTGAAAAAATATTATGTAAGCCTGAAGTCACTGATATGTTCAAAAAAGTCCGGTCTCTAAATAAATATATACAGGATTTTATATATCAATAAACAGGTAGTTTTCAAGGTCGATTTAATTGTTATGCTTTGGGTCTATTTCGATTTCAATAAAATGTTAGTCGAAAATAATATTCGTCGTTCGCAATAATCGAATTCACTCGTTAAAACTATTTAATATTAATATTAACACGTATGTTTAGTCTACAATGAAGATATTGCGTAACTCAACAATTTTCTAATGTATGTGATTGATGGTCACCATTTATAATTTTAATGTATTTTTAAATGGTCCCATTAATCATATTAATGCATAAAGGAATTATTCAGTTTTCAATTGCGTTTGTTAGTGTTAATAGATCGTCAGCTATAAATTAAATAATATAAAATAAATTTATTAAAAAGGTTCTTATCCAGAAATACCTGCGGTTATTCAGGAGGGTCCCCTGTGACGAAGTTGTATTTAAATACAAATAAATAATATATTTTTTGTAGTTATCCCGTTCTTAATTGAAAAAATATGATTTATGAATATTAGCCAGTATTAAAATTATACCTAACTAGTTTTAAGTAAACAGAAGATTGACTACATTTTTGCCTACTAATTTTTAATGAATACAAAATTTCTCGAAAATTTAACATGAGAAGATTTCTTGGATCTGTTTACTCATGTCATGTTCCTGGCATGACATTCACAGAGAGGTAATTAATTCATTTATAAACGACAACCATTAGTCAAGACAAGGGGCAACATTAGAATAAACGAAATCGATGTAAGGAAAGTAGAATGAGATAAATTCTGTTCAGCATGCGTTAATAATGTGACAGGCACTATGTAACAAGAACCAACGTTTTAACGCGAGGAAATCAAATGTAAAATCATCGAAAAATAGCTTTTCTAAATATGCCAGCCAAGAGGATCGACTAAGATCTCCCTTCTATAAAACCGCGATATTATGGAGTATCCTTAAAGCCTCATGTCTGATGTTTTTGTACTTGTTTTCATCAAACTTGTTCCAAGAAACTGATAGACGAAGATGCTGAGTGCATGTTCTATTGACTTTTTCTAGCTCTATGTTCAGTAAGTGTTAAGTGGTTTAAGGCTCTGCTGTCTAAAGTAGCCTAAGACTCTGCTGTCTTAAGTAACCTAAGGCATTGCTGTGTCTCAGCTTGCTCTAATTGTTTTATTATTGTAATGCAACCACTGTGGCAATAGTTGAATTTTATTGTCTTATTTATATTATTATGTTTCTACTGCTGTTGAACGCAGATTTAGCTCAGTGTCGTGAATATATTTGTTTCATTATAATTTAGTGTTTTTAATATTACGCAAATACCTACGAAACCCATAAGGGGAACCTTGATATTTGGCGCCCAACGTGGGGCATTGTAGGGTTGTTGCATGTGGATGGTAAGTTTTGAGAAAATAACCAAAGTAATTTGAATCCGAGGTGAACTGTTTTTTCCAGTAGCGATGGTAGCCGTTCACAGGGAAGCCTACCCATGCTCGAGAGATAAAATTGATTTACAAGCAGTGGTAAATAAAACTATTCCAAAGTTACAAAGTGACAAAATAAAATTACTTTCTCCTTAAACAATTACGAAGACGTATTTTTGGAATGTCCCGGTATCACAAAAATGTTGAGCTTTACCTCCGTTCGTATCCGATTCCTTTCGCACGTCGTGAGGAGGTTCACAGACAAATTAAAAAAATGTTAGATTGGGGCATTATAAGCGCAGAGAAAACTGATTAAGTCTCACCACACGTTACCGTAATTAAAAAAGACAAATTTGTACGTTTCTACATGGATGCACCTATATTAAATAGTAGAATGAATAAAGATTATATACCACCGCCAAATGCTAACAATTTATTGTTTAATTTTAAAAAAGGTCAGGTTGTAAGTATCATTGATTTAACTGCGTCCTACTGGCAGATATCGATTAGGAAAGAACACCATAAATATTTAGGATTTCTGTATCAAGATCAGACGTATGTTTTCAGTCTAATGTCATTTGTATTATCTACGTCTATGGCCAGTCTTATAAAAGGTATTTCAATAAGAGCGCAAGATTTGAATTGCGCGCCAGCCTGGCAGCCATGATGACACAAGATTATGGCATGCCAGGTCGATAGGAGACAGATGGGAGTTAGTAAACATGGAGCGTTACACGATAGAACAATGCGTCCTGATTGTTAAACATTATTTTCAAAATGGTGAAAGTTTAATTGCCATCTTTCGTAAAGTGCGTTCGATTTTCGGTCGAAATAATGTTCCTCATTCATCTACTGTGAAAAGAATAATCGAAAAATTAGAAAGTACTGGTTCGATTAGTGATGTGAAATACACGACACGAGCTCGTATCGTGCACAAGAATTGGGCGTTACAACAGCCACTCTTCGGCGTATTCTCACTAAAGATTTGCATCTCCATGCTTACAAGGTCCAATTGACTCAACAACTTTTGCCAACAGACCTTGCACAGCGAAGAGAGTTAACCAATTGGATCCTTGAACAACAAGAAGTGAATGCCGATTTTGTGGACAAATCATTTTCAGTGATGAGGCCCATTTTCACCTCGATGGCTTCGTTAATAGGCAAGACTACTGCATTTGGGGCTCAGAAAATTCACGAATGATTCATGAGCAATGCATTCAAAACGTGTCATAAAACGCAGAAGAAAATTTTATGCACTTAAATACGATATTTAATAAATTAAAACGGGCCAAATTAACAGTAAAACTACGCAAGTTACAATTTTTCCTTAACAAAGTATTATTTTTAGGACATGTGATATCTTCCGATGTGATATTTATGGATACTAGCAGAATAGACGCGGTTAAGAATTTTGCAGCGTTGCGTTACTTACAAGAACTAAAGGGGATTCTTGGATGAACAGCGTTTTTGCACTTTTAAAATTATTAAAAAAGGGAACAAAATGGAATTGGGGTATCGAGCAGTAAGAAACTGTCGATAAAATTAAAAGGGCGTGTTTAGAGGTACGATTTTAGTCCATTCAAATTTACAGGAAACTACAGCAAGAACCCACGAAACTCATAAGAGGAACCCTGGCATCATTTTCAGTCTAACTACATTTATTGCCAAAAGCTCCAATGTAGCGATGCTACAAATGAACTAAACCTGCTATTTTGGAACATACATGAACCGCGGAAAATCTCTCATTTGTAAAATATCACAGTTCCGACTTCAGCGGATACAGATTGAACTTGCCGTGACTGCATTCTTCGTTCTGCGCAATTACGGTTTCTTTTCCGATGATTTTTCGAGTTGATTCCGAGAACAAATAGATTCACGTTTACTTTAACGTTGTTAGCACTGAGTTAGTATATCTGCTGTTAATGTCGGTTTCAAATGGCGCTCCATGTTCCCTCCATTCGCTATTCGCTTGTTGTTTTTACTGAAACACAACGGTGACTCAGCGTCGTATTGGATTCGGCAGGCGTTTGGAACAGGTATGCATTTATGAAACAGGTTATACTGTTCCTGAAAAATATTGGTTTTTCCCATTTCTACTTCAACGTTTTTATATTTATTGCATGGAAAATATCAAGATACTAGTAACCGTCTTCTCTAAGAAATCATCGACATCATCAGCAAATTCATCGTGGCATTCCTACAATGTTGAATGCAACAAATTGGTTGTCACAAAACAAAAAATAATTAGTTTTTGGAAAAATAAAGAAAAAGTACAGTTTCTAACCACATTTTTATAATTTCATTATCAATATATTAAGTATTTTCATAATAACTTTTCTACGTACGGAATTTGCTGTTTTCTAAATCGTCGTGGGACTATAATAAATGTAACAGGTTCGTACAAAGTAGAACTGATCTAGCCGCTACATGCATACAACTCTGCTTTGGTATTTTACATGATAAAATCAATGTTATGTTATGGGTGTATTGTTTCTACTGTGTCAAAATAAATTACAAAGACAAATATGGGATATTATTGTCAACGCCTAACCTATTTACCTTGCCGCATAGTTTGTAAGTTATTATTTGTAATATCGATACGTCATTTATGATATATTAGTGGCAGCTTTTTGATGTTTACTAAACAATCGATCTTAATTATGATTTATCTTTAAAAAACATATTTGCACGTTAATCTGCGGTATTTACCATATAAGTTTTAATTGATTGATTTATAATTTTTTTTGATTTCAAAAATTGCATTTAAAATAATCTAATATCAAATCACTGCATATTGAAAGTTCAAATGATATTAGTGTGCAATGCGATAGTTGTATAGCAGCATTTTTTAGATTATAATATTTATCAATTAATCTGTCTCACACCTTTTTTAATTTTTGATATAAAATTAAGGTGTCACTATTAAAAATACATGAAGGCCAAATTTTGTACTCAGGATATTGACAAAGTGCAAGCTAATGCTGAACTATATACATACATACATACAGGATGGCCCATTAGTGCGAGAAAGTCCAATATCTAACTTATTGTAAGAAATATGAAAAAATGTTTTAAGTAAAAGATATAGGGCTTACTTTGTTGCCTATTTATAAAATACTGTGAAATAAATAAGGTGTTCCATTAAAGCGGGACAACTTAAAGTATATTTTCACACCATTGATTTCAAGGTAAAATTTTACGTCCGGTACTAAATTTTTATTTCAAAAAGTTATTGCGAAAAATATGAAAATTCACGGAAAAACAGTTCATCACAAATGTCATCAAAAAGACTTTGTTAATTACAGTTAAGGGAAAACATTTGGTAAGTGCAAAGATAAAAAGGTAGCTAAAATGTCTGAGAGGAGCGAAAGTTGATTTTAATGTACAGAAGATTTTATACCGGGGCATCAACTTGCCAATCTTCAAATATCTAAAACTCCGTTTTTTCAAATGGAACATCCCGTATATTATTTCATCATTTTGTATAACTATTTTATCCCTTCAAATTGTGTTATTATGATATAGTCCCTAAAATGGATAGTTTTTAAGAAATTTTAAATTTAATTGATAACTTAAAAATAATTGCGTTTTGTCACAAGCTATGACTTTTTTGTAAACTTCAAACTTCGAAAACTTGCTTAAGTCAAATGGAACACCCTGTATTTTTTAGATCAAGTTATGTATAATTAAATTCCTTTTTTTCTGATATAAGCATTGTGGGGGGTTTGAGTTACAATTTTTTTGAAATATTTGCTATTTTCTTAGAAATTCAAGAATTTTTACTAAAAATTTTATCAAATTAACCATGATTAGAAACAATCAGTAATGTCATTCATTCTCTTTTGTCAAAAAATGCCAGCGCGTTTAAATTACACCCACGAAGACTTTTTTGAATTTGTTTCTTATTTATGGAGAATGTGATAAAGTAATATCAAGAACTTGTAGTACATTTGCTACTCGATATCCACACAAAATATAACGTCAAAAATGGAACAATTGATATACTATTATTGAATTTCTTTAAACTGTAGACCTTATGGTCTTTCTGCGTGCTAAAAAGCTAATGGGTATCTTTTACACGATGATAGTTATAAAGGTTATTAACACTGACGTAGTTTTCCACGAAACATTAAAACACTATACTGTACTCATAAAGGTTATTGTAAACCATTACACCTGTTAAAATTTTTTTAAAATGTCAAGTATCACTGAAACGGCTAGGTTTAGACATAGGGCATTCCTACATGTTTTTGACTCAAGCAAGTTGGTATCGAATTCCAGTATAACCGGAAGTGCCAGCTGCTTGTAATTATTTTAGATGGATTGACCACACTGCCATTAGTAATTCCCTAAATTTTGAAAATTTTCTGGTACGTACTTTTCCCTATATCGATTGATGCAGTTCCTGGTGACACACCCTGTATAAACACATGAAAGAAATAATGTTCGAGTTTTATGGATTTTTTGTTACCTTTTTTTTAGACATCTTTCAATCATCAGTGTTTTACTTGTTTTACACAGCTCTTTAATTTGTTTCGATTGATGTTTCTTGTGTGTTTCTGAGGTTTTCCAATGAAAAGGGAAAAGTTTTATTGCGAGAAATTTCGTAATAAGTCCTGAAGAAACCGCTCAAGCTGTTGTTTTACATAATGATGGACGCAGCATCCGATATATCGCCAACTTGCTTGGCATCCCTCGAAGCGCTGTATTTAATGCAATACAAAGGTTCTGGGAAACTGGTTCTTCAAGAAGATCTGAACAAGGGAGACCATGAGCAACAAATGAAGTTGAAGACCGATTTCTTCGACTCCAAGTTCTGCGAGAACGGACACTTCCTGGTACAGATTTGATAAGAGGATTGTTAGATGTTCATGGTATTTTGGTTTTGTCCGATACTGTACAAAGAAGGTTAAGTGAACACAATTTAACACCTCATGCACCAGCTACTGACCCCCTTTTGGACACAGGTCATCGCAGGCAGCGCTTGGAATTTGCGCGAACTCATACCGATTGGGATATGGACTAATGCCGATGCGTTCTCTTCATGGATGAGTCTCATTTCACAAGGTATTCACCTGATCGTCGCCAAAGAGTATTTAGACAACCTGGTGAACGATATACCCAATGTTGCTTTTCTCCTAGAGTACAGTTTGGTGGTGGAAATGTGATGATATGGGGGGAGGCATTTCTTTGTATTAGCGTACGGCTCTGGTAACACTTCAGGGAGGTAGCCTCATTGCTGACAGGTACATCAGAGACTGTTTAGAAAAGCATGTGGTACCTTTTGCGCCATCTGTAGGAGAACATTTTCTCCTAATGCAGGATAATGCGCGACCGCATATAATCCGGATAACTTGCCAGTATCTTCACGATGTTGGTATTCGGGTATTAGGGGGGCCACCCAAGAGTCCTGACCTTAACCCGATAGAGCATATGTGGGACAACCTAGGCAGAAGGATTAGGCGAAATTACGGCGAGTTCCATACAGTACTTCAGCTGGAACAGACGCTGCTGAATGAATGGGAGCAGATACCCCAGGATGAGGTTGCTGCTTTGATACAAAGTATACCACAAAGAATGCGAGTTGTCGTTCAAGCTCGAGGAGGAAATACTCGATATTGAGGCTTGTTTTTTCGCAGTTCTCTAATTTATTTTTTTTCAAATTTGCAAAAAATGTATTTTTTATGTTATTAAAGTGAAATTTTTGTTTATTTTGTAATGTGATATTTATTCTTGAAGATTGTTCGGTTAAAGGTGCGGTTGAATGTATGTATCTGAAATCACAAAAAAACACAGATTTCAAAAAATGTAGAAAAATATAGGCATTTATGGGGTCACCTGCATGAATTCTAAAAGAGTTCATTTGATTCACTACAACTTCTATTTAAAACGTTGTTTTTTAATTCGAAAAATAAAGGGGTGGGCCTTTTCGTTGGATAACTCTGTACAGTTGGAAAACCATTTATATATGATATCGAATATCATCAGCTTTTTTGAAAAGAGGTCTCCAATAAGTCACAAGTTTTTATTTACAAACACGTTTTTTATTGTGGTTTCTGTCAAGTATAAAATATCAACCGAAAATAGTACTTTTTTGTTCATATCCAAAAGTTTTACCAGTATATTGTGCTTATTATATTAAATTTTTTGACAAAATGTGACGTCAGGTATACATCTTAAATATACATAAATCATATAATTCAAGTGTAAAATTTATATTAACATTCTTAAATACGGCCCTGAGTATTCGACGTCTATGTCGGCGCTAAATTATTGTTACATCTTAAAATTTACTATTTAGTAATACATCTTTAAATACAATAACACTCCCCCCTGGATTTGCTTAAGTTTTACATTATTTTTATACTTAACGTTAATATTAACAATTTCAAATTACCTACAAAAATTATAATGTGACAACAATAAACAAGCACTTAAGTATGCCTTTTTGATACACGTGTTGTGAATTCACGTAAACAGTTTCGTATGAATTGTTTTGATTAAATTATATGGTGCATAATATTTGTTTTATATCAACTATATTATTTTAAAAATAAATTATGCACACACATGGCTGCAGTTATCTCACAGGTTTCTCTGAAGAGCAAATAAAAAATCGTTTTAAAATTTCCCACGTTTTGAAATTATTGCGAATCTTAATAATCACTCATTAAATTATATTTTTAATTCTCTAGAGAAAAGAAGCTGGGAAAAAATCCTTAAAAATATTTCTATAATCATCTAGGTTCTTATCTTCTACACGTACTACACGTACTTTCACCGTGATGCATTCTAATATCCAGGAAAGGTACTATTCTTTAGATTTCCTTCCATTTCGAAATTTGATTAAGGAATTGGGCAAAGACGTTACAAAAAAATTCTCCCCACAGAGTGGAGGTCACAATTGGAACCTTATTTTAGGTAAGGTACACAGTGTCGGAGTGGAGGACCAAAAGGAAATAGTTTTTGTTGCCTTTTATTTTTTTGTCAAACTGGAAAATATTACCTGCTCAGATTATAACGAGGCGTTTTCCTACCTTATTATTTAACTTAATAATTCAAAAAATTATTTAAAGGGATAAAACGAAATCTATAAACAAATACATATATTAAATTAATACAAATTCGGACTCTCTCCCCGGGCGGGGAAGCGAGTGATTAACTAGAACAAGGTTTAAATAAAGCTTAAAACTAAAGAAATGCATAAACAGTTGGCCTTAGCCAATTTAATCATTAATTATCGTCCAATATACTTAGGGAATTTTGTTATCTGTTTTTACCAAAGTTCTGGCTAGATTAAAAACCAATGTTACCGTTAAAAAAAAAGGAAAAACGTGTAACGACTTCAACAGTCTCTCATTATGTTGATTATTAATGTCCACGGAAAAAGTCAAATTAACTTTCATGAGTACAGGCAGATTTGCAAATCATTAAAGTTTAGTCATTCGTTGAACCTTAACGGCATCTCTAGCAGACACCGGTTGATGCTTTCGTTGCTAGATAGTTACTTTATAATTTAAGGAAGAGGATCTTACCAGCGGGTGGGGCACAGCTAGCACATCTTTTAATCTCTTACTCTCGAGACTTCGGAAAACTCCAAGGCAACAGATCAACTCAAACGCAGAGAAATGTATCTCCCACAGGACACGGTAGCATACCCAAAACTCACACCACCTCTCTCGATCGAGACTCAGCATTTTCTCTGAGATATACTACATACGCAAAAGCAAAGGTTAGGCAACGTATTGAATGCACCACAGAAACATAAGTCTGTACTGGACCATGGCTCAGCCGAAAATATTTTTCGCGCTTGAAAACACTACCCGAAAGCATCGTCTGATCAACGCGCGCACTAGTTATACAACGTCTTGCACAATACAAGGGTCCAGTAGCGCGACGCTACAGAGGTAATACAACAATGTTTAACAAAATTATTCCAATAAAATTTGGAATTTAAGATATGACTCGAACCATTTTATTTTGTTTACAACGAAAGTGATCCAAATTATTTATTTCCGAAAATTGACCGTTACAAGATTCCTATTTAAGAATTTTAATATACACAAACGTTGACATCATACATAGTTCTCAAAACTTAATTCGTATTTAATTATCTCATAAAGTAAAAAACGCAAAAAAAAACAAATAATATACATTCTAATACATACCTATCCATTGTTACCAGTCATTACTAAACCATAATTATTGTTTACATATTTTACCATATATGTATGTAATAAATCCAGTTAAGCTCTTACAACATTGTTAATTATTATTTTTACAAATTTAAGCGTAGGTAATTTTACTGTTTAATAATAAACGGCTACAGGTTTTTAAAAAAAAAACATATTTTCACACATTAATTTACATACATTTCTGTGCGTAATTTTTTTATTTTGGTAGTCAACTGGGCTTACCTATTCGCAACAGCAAAATTGACAACAGACGAACTTATAACCTTCGCTAAAAATGTTCCTTATAGTTTAAAATGTCAAGATTTTTTTATTTTTGAACGGATTTATTATTTTTCTACTGGATAAAACTTTATATAAATATTCCTATTATGGTTTAAAATTACTCACTGCATTGCAAATTTTACAGAAAAACTTATGATGACACTGATTGTGAAATATTTTTTTTTTTAGAAAATTTGGTAAACACACAAACATAAATAAGATGATTTTTTATGTGCTTTATGTATTCAACCACTATCATATACCAGTTTTTATTTGTTACTTAATTTATGACTCCTTATGAACAGGAAAATCCCGAGGATGCTGATAAACATAGCGAAACGTCGACTAAGTTAAACAAGTCGTTTTTCTGCGTTTTAATAAAACAATAGACGCGCAAAGGCCCAAAAGAAATGTCTACTTTTTGTTGTAGGTCTAAAATATAATACGAATCAGTACTTGTAGCACTGAAAATTATTTTCAATCTGTTCATTTCTAGGTGAAAATGATATTTTCCATGAAGAAATACAATCGCATTAAAAAAATATATATCAGTTTCCAAAAGCAGCTATACATAGTTTTCATAATTTAAATAAATAGTATAAAATAGTGTTTATAGAAATTATGTATTAGATACAAAATTGAATAAAAGCAAAACAACAAACAATATATTCGATATACAGTAAGTGGAGGGCAAGTAGGAAAATAGAAATATTACGAGCAAGGGGAATTAATTGAGTAAATTTCTCAGATAAGGTCAGATTTTAGTGGAGCGTTTAACCATAATTTAGCGAATGAGGTGTTAGGTGATGGGTGGGGACGTAGTCGATATAAATACCCCCTATTTTGACATAGCACCAGAGACAACCCGAGACGCGCAAGTACGTGCTAAAATTTAATCCGCAGTATTAAATTGGTCGATTGTAATGGAAGGTGAAAGTAGATGGCGCAAGAAGCAAACGCCCGCGAAAATTCGAAACCCCCCTTTTATTATTTTATTGATATTATTTATAAGCTTTATTTCTGTAGCGGTTGGTGATCGTTTGTGGACCAGAAGTAGTCGATTAGTTGTTTTTAAATACTTCTATTCACTGGAAGTTAAAAACTAACCAAGTGACTATCTCTGATGATCCACAAAAGATCACCAACTGCTGCAGAAACAAAGCTATTTTAAAGTTAGAATACAAAATTAGAGGTCAATTAATTTTTACGTTAAACTAATCAAAAGGTTAATTGTAACCTTATTGAACCGCTTAACATGAGATTTAAAAGAAATATGTTTTTGTATTGGATAATTAACATAACACTCAAAACACAAGTAGGTAATAATATTTTGTACAAAATTTATTAAAATCAGAAAAAATACAAAAAAGCAAATTTAGGACATTTTGTCAATATATTACAGAAAATATCGAGAAAGCATGATAGTTATTTATGCAACAAGACCGGAAAGTGATTCTTAACAGGGCGAGCTGGCAATTTCCATTGCAAAAGCCCTGGCGAGTCCAGTAAAGTCACTTTCTGGATGTGTTGTGTACAATGTTTTTTCTGCAATGGTTCCTGCCAGTCTCAAAAAACTTTTTAACTTTAATAAAATATAAAATCAACTGACAGACATCAGACACTTACTTTCAAGGAAGACTGGAATAATCATTTTTAATTGTTATCGGATACTTTTTTGTCAACAGAAAATGACATAAGGAACCGGTAAAGACTTTACAAATCCTTATGTCACTTTGCCGGGCTAGACATATAAATATGTATTTTCCACTTAAAAAATTGATCACAGTTAAATTTCTAGAAGGTTGCAGAAAAAGAATATTATTTAATGATTATAATTAAATTTAAAATATTTATTAGGCTTGACTTGCAGAGACTACCTTAAAATGTTATTAAGTGCTAGATAAAAAAATCGTGTATTGTGTGGCACGCAACATGGCTCTATAAAAATTAAGGTTCTAATTATGCGAAAGAATCTTCAGTTTTCTCTTTGTCTCACGAGCACCATTTTTTTATGAGTCTTTTATTCATTTTGCCTCACGAGCATCTTTTTTATTTTGCTTCTGTGCCTCATTGTGCCTCTTACACCACCAAGGAATCCCAATTCTAATAATTCCCCGGTCGTTTTCGAACGGTGACATTCTGATCTGATACAGAAGTGCTGGGAATCTCCTCCAAAAATTCACTAGCTGCCTTCACTATGCTAGGAAATTCTTCCGCCAACTCATAAGGTATATTCTTTGAAGTTGAGGCCTCGCTTGAGGCTAGATCTGAAGTAAAATGAGATAGATATTAGCGACCATGTTTATTGGTTCAAATCTATATTTCTTTATTTTGAATAAATTAAATAATAGTAAAAAAGTCTGCGATAATTCTACCAAGCTAATTAGTAACAACTAGGATTGATATCTAAGGACCCCTCACCACCAACATTTTGTAAAACACATATTACCTGCTTGCACTTGGTATGTTACCAACTGACGACATGGAAACAGTGTGGGGACTGCATTGCAGGTCAACCTATGACTACTTAGGTCGACATAACTCTCAACAGTAAAATTACGGGAGCATATCCTATAATTTTGAAGAGTTTCTTTAGTGTAATGTATACCCATATTCTCTTGCCAAATTTTTTACCTGTAAAACATAAAAAATTGTGCTGTTAGAAGTGTTGTTAATTTAGTGCAGGCCTTAATTTACCTTTCCAACCTTGAAGGAAAATAATGAAGTTTTGCGACATCGTCCTCCGAAGAACCACACACATAACACAATCTAATTCGTGACTTGTGGCCATCACAAACAAAAAATAACCTACAACCAATTTCAAAGTTTATTATGAGGAATGAAATAAGTGAAGGATACAGTTAGCACATTTTCTAATACTGTTTATCCTTTCTGATTAATATATAGGTTAGATATAGCGGATAAAATTATTTATAATTTTATAACTTACCAGTTATATGAAATTGGTAGTCTTTAAGAAGAGAAATAGTCTTTAAGAAGAGAAATAGTCTTTAACACACAAATATCACAAAATACAACGAGAAATAATCAAAATCACGACAAAATAACAAACACTTCTTACGTCAGCTCAAGTTGACAGATAAATACCACAGAAAAAGCGCGGGATAGAACAGAAATGACAGCAGTGCAAGTGCTACCCTCTGCTTTCACCTTCCATTTTATCGGACTAGGACAGCTATATTTGACTATTCTTATATTAAATAGAGATAGCGAATAAATGTTAAAATCGGACAAAATTTTCTATCCACTTGCACGTCTCGGGTTGTCTCTGATAGCACTAAATTCCGAAGGATGTTCCTAGTAGCCTGCCGCATACGGTATAGAGAACACCAAAATATATGTATGTAAATAACGCAAATTTCAGGATTTTAATAAATATCGACTATAGCATTATGTAAATTTTAGAACCAATGAATGTAACATTACATTTAAATATATTATTTACAAAAAGGACTATAGCTGTTGACCATGCCACCTTAAAACGATGAATATTGATTTGATAAAATGTACACCAAATAAGAAAATGGGTTGCTAGTAACAACACTTCTTAAGTTTCTTATACATTGAAGGCAAATAATAGTACTACAAAATAGCCACTTATTGTTTAAATCCAATCATAAATATCCAGATGATTATGTTTAATATACCTGTAAGTCATTTTTATTATGAAATAAACTGTACCTTAAAATAAACAAATATTAGGTTATTTTTTTCGTTACAAATTTCCCGGAATATTATAAAGTTCCATTCTGTTATACGGAGGTAAAAAAATTGCCTCAACTTATCCAAATATTTTGCGTAAATAATGAAATTCCTGAAGCTTAAGAAGTAAAAACCAACAAAGGATAAAAATAAGCCCGAGTTGACGTTATACAATTTAAAGTTAATACAACGTGAAAATGTACTTTAAAAATCGTTAAGTTTATTTCTCTTTTACGATTATGTATGAGAACGCTTTACAGGTTTAACTAATACAGATATTTTTATACTTAAAAAATATTTAGTGAGTGGTAGTCATAAAATGGATATTTTTCAGGTGATAATGTTGTTTTAGATAAAAATGTCTATTTATCACAAATAAATTATCATAAATAAACTGTTAAACTAGCAGTTTCAAATCAGATGAAACCCCAGCAATTTTAAATAATTGATGGTACTTCTCGAACTTTTTTTGGAGATATGTATGTATAAAAAATTTAATTTCTTCGATAATAAAACCGTTAAAAACATTAATTATTTTGCATTATCAAAATATTATTATATTTAAAATAAACCCTGAAGATAATAAAAAATTTATCAAAATATTGGCAATAGTTTAATTTAAGAAAACAATAAAGCCGAAGAATTTTTTTATCCGTGTGTTATCAGAATATGCAAATATCGATTATTATTGCTTTAAATTGATAGGGATAATTTTTTAATTCATACTAAAACGAATTGATGTTAAATTAATAATTCTTAATACCTAAATAACTATTTTAATTTCGTGAATGGTATTGACATTTCATAAAAAAAAATACGTGCCCGAAAATGATTCTGAAGGTAATTATTTCCTGCAGAAATGAACTCCTTTTGTTTGTAAATCTAAAACTCCGGAAAATACTGATAGAAAATTCAGATGCAATAAAAAACTAACTAGATAATGTTCAGCACAACAGAATAGACAAAATCAACATCAACTGCAGGCAGGTCCAAAGAAGCTGATAGATAGCCTTACGGAAAGTCATAGAAAAAAATTGGATTTAAAGTATAATATTTGAAACCTGGCAAACGACACAACAAATACCAATACTCAAGAACGTGAAGAATAATTTACATAAAACATTCAACTAAATAGACCAATAACACGATAAATCTAGTATTCAACTACACTCAAGGTTTAAAATTCTTACAATTAGTCAACAGAATTACCAAAGCATGCTTTTACGAGAAGACGTAATATGGACACACATTCCTAATAAAGAGCCGATTATCACCAAGTTCTTTTCTGTCATCTTGAGATAAATACAGAAATTTTAAACTACTGGACTTTTTGAAAGATTCTTTTATTAACTTCTTTACAAATATTATGTAAGAAACTATCGCCATTTATACGCTTCAGTGTATACTAAACGACGAACAATGAAAATTCTTGTAGCTGAATTTCGGAAATTTGGCAAAAACTGAGTTAAGACCTTCTTGCACTAATAGCTTCAGTTGTGAAAACTTAGATTCGATCATCTGAGGATTGGAAGTCCTTACATGTAGATTACGACTATAGATCTTTTGATGAGAAAAAAAGAGAATTGAACAAAAGAGGTGTATGAATTAGTGAAAAACAAAAAAAAATACAAAATAATTCATTAGGAATAGGATAAGGTACATCATGACACAAAGGAATAGTGAGGATAACAGTAGCATACGGGTACTCTGATTCACTCCTCACCACTTTGGATTGGGAGTAAATGCTACTCTATAATCAGAGAGCTGATTCAAATCGCTCACTTTGTAATGGTGCGATTTGTGACTGAGGACTAACTCGCGGATCCTCACTAATATAGTTTGTAAATGCTTATGTCATCCTTACTAGAGGAATGGCTCCATCTACTTTAGCCTGACTTCCAGTCAATATCCACTAATTGGCACCCTCACTTCGAAATGGTGGGGTGGGGGTAGGCCAAAGTTCCCAGTATACTACTGACGACAATGATCCATCATAACAATACATACCATTGCTTTAGTGAAGGCCCTTATACCAAAAAATTACTATGAAAAGAATACCCGCTTCCGACAAATATAGTTTTGAAACTGTTTGAATGTCATACGAAAACGAAATTTCAAAACTTTATTTGCAATATATCGGTTTCAAAAACAAATAACTATCATTCACAATTTGTTAATGTTTACTTTGAGAAATGTTAGCTACAATGGTGTTAATTCCATTACGTATGGAAACTTGTTGTATTCCGCAAGGATCTAACATAGGTCTCTTGCCGTTCATTATGTTTATTAACGTTTTAATTGTGGCAACTTTATTTTTTTGAAAATGAATTAAATTATGTACTGTTTGTGATAACGTGGAGATATGTTGATTTAATCCCACTCTAATTTCAAGTTGTTAGGAATTCAGATATACAGGGTGTTTACGATTTAGGAAATTTATTTTTAATGGGAGGTAGGACTTGATAAAAGAAACTTTACTGCTGTTGAAAATGTACCTTAGTAAAAGTTCCTCAGAAAGGGCAAAAAAATATTTTTAATGCAGAAAATTGTTTGAGTACCGCTGACGTATTGAATTCAGTTCAGCCGCGTGCGAAACGGATAGCAGGGTTGGTTGATATGATGATAAAAGACATGCCATTCCATCTCACCTCCAGCATTTCTCGACATGTCCGCATTTATTTGTTAAGAAAGGTCAGTTATTATTTTTAAAGTTTTTATGCACTATACGATATACTTATCCTCAAAAATAATTCCCAAGATGGTAAATACCCTGTATGTTTTTACAAACATTGAATTTACCCATATATAATTAGAATTTGGCATTTAAACGTGAAACTACATAATGTTTTTTAATACATTATTGCATATTTAAGTTGATGCATGAGCCTGAACCATAGATAATTTTTCACATACCTACTTAACGATTATTCACCCACCTGTTCTATAGGTGAAGCACAATTTGTTAAAATGTTCAAATTAAAATACTTGCCACTTAAATTAAATAATTTATGTTAGTTGTTTAAATTATTTACATTCGAGTAAGTTGTCCTGTAATTAAACGTCTTTATTGAAAATTACTGTGAATATCTGTGAAACTTTACGAAAATATATGATTTGATAGTAACATTCTGCAATAAAGAATAATCTGCCTGTAAAGAAATGTTTCCACATATTTGGGTAATATCAGTATATACTTTCGAGAATCTTCTTTGGACCTGTCTCCATTGGAATGATGAGTATGTCGAGGTATAAATATCACTCGAAATTGTTAAAAGAAGAATGTTTTTGTAGGAGATATTAATTGACAATTTCACGTAAATGGCAAAAACCCTAGATTTTAATTAAGTTTAGAATTGTCAGCTGCCGGACAGTCCTCCCGTGGCCACCGAAGCCTCAAGGGAGTCGCGCTGGTGCATTAACTACAGCCACTCCCCACATCCCGCAGGGTTAGTGACTGTAGATACCAGAATCGTGTGACCTAAGCAGACGGATAGAACCTAGAATGACCGCCTTCTGCATTTGGACTGCCAGCCACTTGGCTGATTTTTGTTATTTTATACCTACATAAGGGCAATAAAGACATACGATAATTACTAAACGATGTGGTTTACAAGAATAGACGACGACCATTTTATAATCTTTTGTTAATTTTCCCGTGTAAATCCGTTGTGATGCTGTTGAAAGCCGTTGACTAAGATAATGCCTTGCTGGCGACATCGACATTAGCATATGAAGGGTTCTGTCTGCAACTGACAGCGACTGTTTATGGAATACACCATTAGTATGGCAGTTCACCATTATTAACAAGAAGATAAATAAAAATATTTCTAAAGATTTTCTATGTACATGCGTTCAACATATAAAAGTTTTAGTGATAAGGTACATTTAAATGTTTGCAGATTGCGAGGAATTATACTGCAGACCAATTAAAATGTTTACCTATACTGTGTGTCATGGAATATGAATACTCAGTAATTATAAATTTATTTTAATAAACATTTATTTGTTATTTTGATGTAAAATTATAGTAGGCTTCTTATATTTATTTTTGAAAACTGTATTTCTTTTATTGGGTTTATCATGATAGATAACTATGAAATTGGAAATTGATTTATTGTTGTATATGTACGAGTATACAACATCATGCAGGAAGCCTATAGAGTAACACAGCGTTTGCGTGTTCATCTCTGTTATATTTAAAGACGCACAGCGGAGCCAAAGGTCTAACCTAGCTGTTAAAGTCCCAGCGCATTCGCCAGTTTCAGATTGACTAGTAAAATTTTTTACAGTTCTCTTTAATTATCTGCTTTCTTTCATCTTCCTGTAATCCAAGTTTATTCAACAGAAAACAGTAAGTTGTAGAGTATTCCATTGTTTATGTAACACAAATATTTTGGATTGTTCGTGATCACCTTTAGAGACTTTTTAACAGATAGAATTGGCCTAATCTGGAACGTAGTGAATCTTATGAATCTACACTCTTAACGTTACTACTTGGTATTTTATCTGACCTATCCATGGTTTCTTTTATAGAAGTAACAATATTTTAATTGGCAGATCGTTAATTTTATTGTCTGTTAATTTATTAATTTTCTCGCTTTGAAGATCACGTGATTCGGTAAATCATTCCTTATCAATGCATGTGCATATTTTGATTGATATTATTAGCTTCAGCGGTTCAGCTAAAGCTTGCCACACAGATCTGGTACATGGATTGTAGCCTAACATAATTGAGATATATGTTAGCATTCAGATACTGCATAATACTTCACCCATGAATCCCAATGGTGATGAAATTTCACTTTCCCCAAATTATATAATTTAATCCTTACAGCTTGAGTCCGTATACTTAAATTTAGTATATTAGAATCCCTCGCAGCCTCCTTATTTCAAACAGAACAACGTTAATATTACGATATAATTTAAACGAATGATCAAATTCAACTATTATACAATAGAGATTGTAATTGAATACAATGCAAGTATCTTTAATGGATTTACACTGTCTGATACAATTCAGGTTTGTGAACAATAATGACCTAAACTTTTATACTAGCACATTCAGATAATAATGACAATGTAAAATATATTAAACTGTAGGTAGTTTATTGTTATCCTGAAGTGACTTGGAACCATTGAAGTGAAGCTAACACTTGCGTGGTATTCCACATAACACCAAAACAGCATATACTGCACTCGACGCGCCTTTCGCCAACGAAGTTGGCATATCTGGAGATGATTAAAACTAACCTTATGCTAAGATATAGGTACAATATATCCTATTTATACCTAAACAATTAAGGTTCGGTGAGCCGTGACTAATTACTATCTTTACACTTTGTAATTTCTGTCTGGTATTTGTTATATTCCTAATTAATCTTAAATTGCTACTCTCTGTTTTATGTCTGTTCTCAAATGTATGTTAGGCAACACTAGTTTTTACATGTTCTACCATATTTGAGATGGGCCATATGCTCCTTGAAGCTAGTTCGAATTGATCATCTGGTTTGCCCAACATACTTTTGATTACAGTCCCTACAGCTAATTTCGTAAATCCCCGACTTATCGTTTATTTCAATTTTGTTTTTTGGATTTCCTAAAAGTTGTTGTAGTTCATATCCCGACGAATGAACTACTGCTATATCTATATCTTTAAAAATTTTACAATATCACGGGTGAATCGAGGATTGTATAGAATCGATACAAATTTTGGATTTTCTCTATCATTTTGAAAGGTCGAGGGATTTCGAAATGTTTCTTTAAATTTACAATTACTAATTATGTTATCAATTAAACTTACAGAATATCAATTTACAGCTACAGCTATATCGTTAATCAATGCCTTTTCTTTTTCAAACTTCGCCCGATTGAGGGGCAAGCTAATAGGCGCTTTTATGTCGAGACAATGGTGAAAGTCCTTAGGGATATATTCTTAAAGTACTGATCTTTTCTGTATAGGTCAAATTCTAACTTATTTTCGTAATTACCATTTTTAGATTAATAATAATTAGCAGTGAGTGGAAATTTATGCCATTTTGCCCATTTTCCAAAACCGGCGGTTACATAATTTTTTAAAGAACCATCAAATAATTAAATTAATAGATGTATGTAATATTATATATAACTGGCAAGCATTCCGCTCCCTGATAATTAGAATTAGCGTAATATATAATAAAAACATTGTCTTCTAGAATTTTGAATTTAAATAATTTTCAAATTTATTTGGTCGTGCATTTTTTTAATAAATTGGAACATAAAGAAACTTATTTATTTGTTAATTACGTAATTCTTTTAAATACTTTTGGGCCATATTTATAATAAAGAAAACGGTATATTCGAGATACTACCCTAGTTGGTTACACTGCAGCTATTTAAGAATCTGATGTAACATGTGTAATCAAATCATACTAATATGTTGAGCTACCTCCAGAAGTCGCTACCAGCCATTAGGAAACAATCCCTTTGTCGTTTCATGTGAAATGTATTCATCGACATTCAAAAACAACGAATCATATCGGCAGAAGCACCCGACGGAACCTGTCAACCTGCTGTCAGGACCTAAATCGTCTTTTATTTATAGGCGACAGAGATTAGAATTTTCGATTTAAATGATTATTTCAGAGAATCATTTATTATTCATTCGAAATTTTGCCTAAAATGCGATGTGATATTTATAGAAATTATAATAGGGGCCCGAAGGAAACGAGAAGCTGTTATTAATGGAAGTATTTTAGAAAATCAAATATAAATCACAAAATCGAGTATAAATTTGAATTTATGTCTGAACTGAACAAAGTTAATCTATTGCGTCAATACATTTCAGACTGTTATACCGGGTATAACAGGATCATGGTACACCTTTTCTCCTTTAGTTTTGAAGATAATTGATTGAAATTTGGGATATCCTAATACATAATAAGCGGCACTTATTTTTGTTCACTTCCGGTTACGCCGAAAGTGACACTAACTTACGATTTTTAAATGGTATATTATTGCATTTTTTGAATTCTGCATAATTTTCTGAATCCAACGATACCAAGTAAGTGTCAATTTTTTTATAATATAATTTTTAGTTTTCCATTTAAGTGTGCCATGACGGTTCCGATTTATTCTAAATGACCCGTGTAATGCTAGAAAAATCGAAATCCCGTTAAAAATACTAAATTACGTGATTTATGAGCAAATACAGTTCATCAAAATGTGTTTTGGGGCCAAACTCAATTTTTTCACATGGAATCATATTGGTACCATGGTACCATTTATTAGTACTGTTAATAAGAAATTTATTCATATGCCGTAAAAAGTGCGATAAATACAAACAAAATTACAGCTAAAAGAAAATAAGAAAATACAATTTTGTCTAATTAAATGTTAAGAAGTAGTACTTAGGTGGCTTTGAAAACAATGAAATATTTAGCTTATCAAACAATTGTTGGTTTACCCGTGTTTTTATTGCGTCTTATTTGGGAATGTAGAAAAAATGCCGTTGTGGCTAGACACCTTTATGCTGAACGATATTCTGATAGACAATGTCCAGCGAGAAATTATTTTAATCGTCTTGAAAATCAATCCCGAGGTGAGCCCAACAATGATCCTGAAGAAAATTTCATTCTTGACGAAGGAACTGAATATAATGTTTTGGCTCGAGTAGAAGTTGATAAGACTGTTTCTTTAAGGCAAATTGGGTTTGATTTGGAAATCAGTCACCAAACAGTAAGCCGAATTTTGCACAAATACTACTATAAATCTTTTAAATAACAATTGCACCAGCACTTGTACGAAAATGATTACGAACGTAGGATGGAATATACCAATTAGATTTTGCAGAATAACGTGCAGCCAAACAATGGTTTTTTGGGAATGATTTTATTTTCGGACGAGTCTAGGTTTACAAATTTGGGATTATTTAACCGACAAAATACAAAATATTGGTCACAAGAAAATCAAAATTTATTACGGGAGGGTAACTTTCAAGTGCGGTTCGGTTTCAATGTTTGGCTTGGAATAATCGGTAGTAGAATCATTGGTCCAATAATATTTGAAGGACTCCTGACTGGTGCCAGATACTTGGGATTTCTGCAAAATGAAATTGAGGACAGTTTAGCTAAATTACCTTTCCATTTATGACAGGGAATGTATTTCCAACAAGATGGCGCTCCTTCCCATAATTCAAGGATAGTAATTGATTATCTTCAATGGAGATTCGGAGAAAACGTAATTTCGACGAATGGTCTTGTGAGGTGTCCTCCAAGTCATTTAACACCCCTTGATTTCTTTGTTTGGGGTCATTTAAAAAATATTGTCTACGCAACTGCCGTTACAACCCGTGAAGACCTGGAGCTACGAGTAAGATGCGCAACTAAAGCATAACGGCCCAGCAATTGGCAAACGTTCTTCGAGAAACAGCTATGCAAATTCAGAAGTGCATTGTCGTTAATGGCAGGATTTTGAACAACTGTTGTAATGTTTTATGTTCATTTTTTATATTCCAAGCCACCTTATGTATAACAAGGTAATTAGAACAAAATTGTATTTTCTTATTTTCGTTTAGCTGTAATTGTGTTTGTATTTATCGCACATTTTAATACGACATATGAATAAATTCTTTATTAATAGTACTAATAAATGGTACCACGGTACCAATGTGGTACCATTTGAAAAAATTGAGTTTTGTCCCAAGAACCATATTGATGAACTCAAAATCACGTAATTTAGAGGATTTCTATTTTTCTAGCATTACACGGGTCATTTAGAATAAATCGGAACCATCATGGCACACTTAAATGGAAAACTAAAAATTATATTATAAAAAATATTGACGTTTGAAGTGTCACTTATTTAGTATCGTTGGATTCAGAAAATTTTGCAGAATTCAAAAATACAATAATATACAGGGTGTTCCATTTAAAAATCGAAAGTTAGTATCACATCCGAAACCGGAAGAAAAATCAGTTGTATGTCAAAAAGTGCCGCTCATTATGTATATAGAATATCCCAAATTTCAATCAATTATCTTCAAAACTAAAGAAGAAAAGGGGGTGTACCATGATCCTGTTACACCCGGTATGTTTGAGAAATTTTCAAGTTTCAGTAAATATTTTTATTAAAAATATCCAGCGGCATTTTTGATTTTATTAATGATTAAGAAACAAAAGCTATTTAATCAATTTTATTATTAAAATAATTAAAATGTAATTAACAGTACAATTTTTGAAAAACACAGCAAATGTTTCTGAAATATCAGCCACTCACATGAACTTTTAACTGAATAAACTTAATTATTTTCTAACTGAAAATACACGGTGATTCAGATTTTCGGATAGCGACAGAACATCCAAAAAAATGTGAGATTGCTGTATAAACGTTTCCTCTAGCGCACCGTTTTTGAGTTACAAGTTGTTAAAATTAACAAGTTTTAAATATTTTTTTGAAATATTTCGCAAACAGCAGAGAATATTTTCAAAAATTTTCAGTGTGATAAGGCATCTAGTGAAGCACCAACATTTTCTTATTTTAGAAATCTCTGAACATGTTCAGTGGCATAAAAGTGGAGGTAGTAACCCTTTTTTCATACCATAACTTCTACGACACTGATCTCATTAGCTTACAATTAGTTTGAAATTTTTTTTGGTTCTTACAAAAAAATTCTTTGGTAATTTTCATGTAGGTTACGTCTTTTCGAAACAAATTACAAAAAAATTAAAAATTTCCCTAGAGTCATTAGTGTCAGGTATTTCATATAATAATTAATATTATAAAATAGAGGTACTTTCAAGTGGATATACAGGGTGTAACAAAAAAGCATGTCATAAACTCAATGGCAGATTCTAGGCAAATAATAGTGACGATATGACTTAACTTACCTCTATGCGAAAATGCCTCCAAAAATTTTTATGGGCCTTTAAAGTCGAAAATAAAAAATGAAAAATTTGCTGTAACTCTGGAGTCCTTATAAGATATCTTCTTTAGATTTGGTACAATATAGCACTAGTAGTAGTTCAATATTTAAAGTAATTATGATCAGTTTATCTCGATGCAAAAGAGGAGAAGTGGGGGTCATGTGACTCATTTAACCCTCCATTTTTTTATGGGCACACCAATGGCAAAAAAATAAATTTTTTTTGAAAATAAAATTTAATTTTAAAAGCTTTTTTACTCTTACCTTTTTTTTCTACGTGCTTTAGTTTTCAAGTACTAGCTTATTGGAATTGTGAATTAAAAGACTTTAAAGCAGAATTGAACAATTTTTTTTGCGATAAGACTTTTAAATCGAATCAAGTAGTGTCCTCTGGATAAACAAGCAATTTAATTTTAACAAAAGAACTTTTTTGGAACTTATTGTAAACAATTTATTTTAAATAATTACTTTATAAATAAATAAACAACACAATTACCTAATTAAATAATTTAAAATTTCATAAATTGAACAGAAATTTATTTAGGCTTTATTTTATTACTTTATCAAGTGCTCAAAGTGACCTCCGCCATCATCAATACATTTAACACATCTTTTCAAAAATGAAAATCTGATTTTATTAAAAATTTGCTGCTTCTGGCGAAAACTATCTGCAGTATTTATAATTTTCTCTCTGAGATGTTCGACACTATCAACTTGCATAGAGTAGACCTTTTCTTTCATATAACCCCAAAAACAAAAGTCAAGGGGGTTTAAGTCTGGCGAGCGGGCAGGCCACTTTATGGGTGCTTCCGTTCCTCGCCCAATCCAACGTTCTGGAAATTGTTCCCCCAAAAATGTTCTAACTTCACGACTGTAATGAGGGGGTGCCCCATCTTGAAGGAACCACATGTTTTCTTGTATCGGAGATTGTGGAGATCATTTCGGAGAAAATTTAAATATTCTGTCCCCGACAGACGGTGTGGTAGAAAAAATGGTCCAATTAAAAAATTGTCCACAATTCCTTCCCATACATTAACTGAAAAATTGTTCTGATAAATGCATCTCTTTTTTTTGCTCTCGGATTTTCGTCGGCCCATAAATGTGAATTGTGATGATTTGTCACGCCATGTCTAGTAAAAGTAGCTTCATCCGTTGATAAAATATTCTTAACGAAGTTATCATTTTCTAAATTCTTTTGTCGCAACCATCTACAAAATACAAGCCTAGGGGCATAATCTCCTGGTTGTATTACTTGAACAGTTTGAACATGGTAGGGGTACAGCTGTTGTTCATGTAACACTCTCCAGACTGCCATATGGGACATTCCTACCTCAGCCGCTAAATGCCTAGTACTTCTATCAGGATTTTCGTCAATGAGGTCTAATACCCTTTCCTCGGCGTCGCGTCGGGTTCGCGTATTCGAGGTCGCCCACAGTTTCCTACCCTGAATTCTTTAAAGTTAACACTTTCCCTTAATCTACGGTCTATTGCCAAAAAAGTATGTCGATTTGGTGTGTGCCTGTTCGGGTACTTTGCAGGGTAACGTCTAGCTGCAAGAGCTCCATTGCTATGGCACCGTAAAATCAGATGCTTTAATGATACATAATTAAAATATTTAACGTAGGTAGGCTGATCCCATATGAGTAATTATTCATGATAAAGTAAACAGAAAAAATTCTCATAAAATTCCTTTTATTAATGTGACCGGTATCGTGAACAAGTAATTACTTCACATCATCAGACACAGGAATTTTTATAAATAAAAACCAGGGTAGTCAAATTAAAATTAAAATAGTTTTGCAACATAGTCAAATTATAAATAAATGTAAGATATAAAATTTTTTTTGTTAGTATCTAATTAACTTTTAACTTTTAAATTTAGGTAGTATATGTATGTGTTTAAAAGAAGAAGCACGTTAAAATTTTAGAAATTTTATTAAAAAGTTAATTAGATACTAACAAAAAAAATTTTATATCTTACATTTATTTATAATTTGACTATGTTGCAAAACTATTTTAATTTTAATTTGACTACCCTGGTTTTTTATTTATAAAAATTCCTGTGTCTGATGATGTGAAGTAATTACTTGTTCACGAAACCAGTCACATTAATAAAAAGGAATTTTATGAGAATTTTTCTGTTTACTTTATCATGTAAAATATTTAATATCCCAACTTACCTAATACTAAATGCATATTACTCATCTCTGCAAAAGTGTAATTTGCCATTTTATTTTTTTAGAAAATTGAGCACTAACTAAAAAGCAGTATTAATAAGAAATGAGTAAACAATTTGACATAAACAAAACAATGGTACATTGTTTACTATCAGCGACTGTCAGTTGTTTTCTAACGCACCTACTCTAGTTATTGTACATTTTCTCTTATTTCCTTGTACTAATCAGTAAAATAAACATACAAAATCTGAGATTTTGCAAAAGAAATGTCTGTGAACAAGACTTTATTATTATTATTATTAATTATTATGATAATTTTGGTATACCATGAACTATTTTCATCACATGATATTGTAGAAGTTATTAAGTTATCGAAAGGTTAAACGCGTTTATTACATGCAAAATTGCAGGATTTACATTTTTAATCTTAATTTTCCTTGAAAATTTATAGCACGCAGAAAAAAAGGTAAGAGTAAAGAAACTTTTAAAATTAAATTTTATTTTCAAAAAAAATTATTTTTTTGCCATTGGTGTGCCCATAAAAGGGGGGTAAATGGGTCACATGACCCCCACTTCTCGTCTTTTGAATCGAGATAAATTGATCATAATTACTTAAAATATTGAACTACTACTAGTGCTATATTGTACCAAATTTAAAGAAGATATCTTACAAGGCCTAGAGAGTTAGAGCAAATTTTTCATTTTTTATTTTCGACTTTAAAGGCCCATAAAAATTTTTGGAAGCATTTTCGCATAGAGGTAAGTTAAGTCATATCGTCACTATTATTTGCCTAGAATCTGCCATTGAGTTTATAACATGTTTTTTGTTACACCCTGTATTTTAAGAATATGGTAAAATCAGTGATTATTAAACTAACAAATTCTCCAAATATAATTTTTTTAGTATGCGATGTTTCGTATCTATTCGCAAATAACTAAATTGTGTTATGACAGCCAATACCAGAAGTAGCGAGACATTTCGAGACCGAGATTAAACCATTTCTTCTCATTTCGGTCTCGCGAGCCCTACAAAATATAGGTTGCTGTTAAAAAATGTACTAAATAACTTCACAAGTTTGGTAATTCATGTAAATTATTTAGCTTTGTTTCAGTATAACGTAAAACAATTTAAACCAAAAAAAGCGTTTTAATAATCATGTCTTTTTAAACATATGAGATAGTAGGGTCCAACTATCTTGAATCACTCTGTATTTGAAATACCTACTTAAAATTTATTTATACTCTAAAAGTTTTCCTTTAACCTCTGTAGTGAGGTTGAAAATTCCCGAGGCATGGCAAATAACTCAGTATTATCGATGTATTATTCTGAAATCTGCATTTTACGAGGATTAAGTCATTATTATTGCAGGCTGTTTGAGCTAAATCGCTGATCATAAATACAAAATTAATTTCCACTCGCCGAAGAAAGTCATGCAGTGAAATATTACGTTGATGTAATATTACTTGCATTATACAGAAATTATTTTTAATGGCTTTTAAGTACGTTCATTCATTATGGACATTACAGTACATGACGTAGCGATCTAACAAATCTTTTGCTTGCGCTTAATTACCTACAACTCTTGCAATTAATTGATTAAATACTTTTTCTTAATTGCATAATATATCAGAAGCTATATCTCTAGTTCCAAACGGAATTTTATCCTGAAAATTTGGTAGTCCACTCCAGCATAATAAAATACTTAGTTTCATTATAAATAACGAAGTTTATATTAATTTCTGAACATATCAGAAATCTGGAAATATTTTCATTAAAAAGGTAAAATAAGGCATGTTTCGCACTGTCTAACATTCACAGTTATACGAAATAAGCCTAATGGACGCTGTTGGTGAATATTCTTTTATATAATTAACATTGAACTTGTAATATCGTAGTCTCCTACTTGTAATTTAAAATTAATCAGTGTCACGCGAACACGAACATAGGTAGACATCGATCGGCAAGTGTCACAATTGAAATTTTCAACAAAAATGTATTTATATTACCACATAATACTTCTTTCGTGTAGAATGTTTGGCAAACTAAATATTTGAATTAAAATTCTCTTTTCACAATTATTCCACTCTCAGAAGTAGGGATATTTGTAGATCAGTAGCGGACCATGGCATTTTAGGCCTGATACTATTTTTTTTGGAACCCCGTCTCTAAATTAGATAAAAAAGCTAATATTTTTTTGTCAAATACGATCTGTTGATGATTTTGAAACACCTTATTTCGTGAAATTACTCGGTTCGATTATCCAGACTTTGGTGCGCTATGTAGAATATATCTCGATGACAGAAGAGTACAAAAAAAACTACGTTCTTGGATCGCACACCACGGACTTCCAGGCAAAGGTATTTGCAATCCTAGTAGTGGCCATTAAATAAATAGCATGGAGCAAATAATATACATATTACATATATCTCAACTGCTAGGTGACTGAAAATGGGTTGGTCTCTTAGTAGCGCGGGAATGTTCTGAAAAGTTTGCCAGGCATATAGTGGTAAGATTCTTATGGGTCCCGGACATATCAAGGGTTAGATGCAATGAAAAGGCAGATTTGATTTGGAACCAAGGAGCCCTGTCTTGGACTTATGCAAATTTTAGATATTTCAAGGAGAGAGGTCATCACGGTCCTCAATGATAGATATACGAGACTTGAAAGAAGTACTGGACGTAAGCAGTGATTGCATAAAGCTCGAGAACAAATTACGATCGACCTGGTTACTCAGAGCCAGAACACTGAAACTAATCGGAATTTTGAGAGGCAACTGCACACTTAGAAGTCACCTATCACCGAGAGATATTGTTCTTCAACATCTTCTATATAAGATTCGAGAGGAACGAAGAAACATCGCACCATTTCTTGGTGTAATGTTATAGTTGGATGAATTGTATGACAGGCAAGAAATCTTCGTTGGTACTGAGGCGCTTTTGAGAGAGGATATTAACTTCCTTTCATGGAATGGCATCCTCACATTCATCAAATGATTAAAAGAAGTTTGAAAGGAATGCAAATAGAGTACATGGTTGAAGAGAAGGTAAGGAGTGAGTGAGTGAGTATGATATGATGAAAAACTTAATCGACATTTTGTCAACGTGTATTTTGATATTTTGATTTTTGATGAGTGTGCTGTGCAAAGGAAGTCAACATAATTTTGAAATTAGAAAAAATTAAAAGAATATACTGAAAACACATATTATATTCTGCCATTTGGGAGCGAATTAAACCTAGATTATATAATTATGTTTTTTGCATTTTTACGCGAATCTCGATTTTAAGTATAATAGTACGTCAGTCACGCTTTTAAATATTTATATTAAGCAGCAAAACTAAGATTTCCATCTATGGAGTGAATTATGTTTTATTAATTCCACTATATACGCCTTATTCACCCAGAAATCCCAACAACTCTTTGGCATGAAAACAAATTTCCCGAGAAGATACATAACAGCAATTATAAGATTAAAATTTGGACATGCGTGTTACCCTTCCCATCTGTTCAATATTAAAATACGTCCGTCTGACACTCGTTCATCCTGCTACTGGTCATCTTAATTAAATGCATAATATCTTAATTGAATGCCCCACATACGTTGTGTATTGTGTAACTCAAAAACTCAAGACATTATTAAATATACATACTCAGTTTGACCTCAACTTCCTTACTATCAATAAATAACAGAAATATTTTTGACGCCTTAATCTGAATTCTGGAAGTGTGTAAAACGAAACTATAGATTATGTTAGTTTGCGTATCCTCTTTTTTCTTGTACTCTGTTAATATTTTCTTCCTTTCCGTAGTCTTAACCAATTAAAAAAGTCCTAAATTACTTCCGGAAATGAAGAGTGTGGCCCCGTTTTACATCCCTCGCTAGTATTGACTTTTATTAGTGGTGTTCTCTTAGAAATTTGCTTAGGAAAAAAATATTGCTGCTTTCGTGATATTCGTTTTGGTTTGGCTGCATGGCTATAAGCCCAAAAAAAAAGACGATTCATATCTACCAAGAATAATAATAGGTTTTCTGCTGCAGTGATGGGTAAAATGGCCATCCGTAAAAAATATTACACTAACAGTACAAAATAAAACCATTAAATTTATTTCTATTTACACAATATGCATTTTTTTATATAAAATATTGAATAATATAAGCTGTATGAACCCGTATGAACGGTCTCAGTTAATTAATAGGATATGTATATTTCGGAACATGATAAAGACATGCGTCGAAATATGAAATATTTTCATCGCATGCTAAATATTGTACACAAGCTCGATTTTATAATTCAAATCAGTAAGCATATCAAAAACAAAAACCTAATAGAAAATTTCAATCACTAAAACAAGTTCCATAACTTACAGATATTGGAGGACACTTGAACTTAAAGATAAATATTTTCTCTACAAAATTCATTAGTCTCTTGTCGTGTCCTGGCAATCCTCTCTAAGTAAATAACCAAATACGAATGACACAATGGTGTATTCAAATACGATAAAGCTGTTTGCATTGACTATAATAATTATTAAAATAATGAAATTATAGAACACACTACAACGACCTATAAAGAATGGGGCAAATTTAAACCAAGAAACCGAAACTATATGGAGCTACCATGAATCGATAAATAATGTGAACGACCCCTAATAACATGCTGAAATGGCCCCTCGCTATTTCAACCCATTTCCATTTCAGCTATTTCACAGGTTTTTTTAACAGCCGTTTAAAACACGTACATTTTTTTCTCCCCTTATTTCACGGCTCAACAACGCTTGCCTTTAGTTAGTTATGAACATTGTTACTTCCAATTAATTTTTCTATGTAAAAGTTCAAGCATTTTAGATTTTTGGTAGGTATCTGTATAAAACCTATGGCCTTCCTGTATTCGCCAGTGTAATATAATTTCTATCAAAATGAGCCACTTTACAAAAGCATATTTCTCCACTTTTTCTTCAAAAGCTTAAATGCTCTATAAAATTACCTTTTATAGTTTGTTTTAAGGTATATCATTTTGTTGTTTAATGGGAATAGGCCAATTTTTATAGAGAAAACAAGTTTTGTATAGTCGACGTTTCGATTTTTAATTAAATCATCCTCAGGACTCTGTCATCATAGTGCAAAATAACATAATAATCATTTTCCTTATGACCCAGACGTGACCTTGTCGTATATCCAAGCTCCCATCACTAGACATACTAATGTTTTTTTTTGTAATTGATTATTTTTGAATACCTCTAATATACGCAATTAGACGCCACCCATGGTTTGGAATTCTTTCAAGGTTAAAGCAAGGTTAAAGCTACTACTGCCGGTCTCACTAGCCATAAGTAATGGAATAGACAAATAATAATAGCAAATCAAATTAGCCTAAAGCAGTCTAAGCATGACAGACATAGTGAGTGTTTATACATTCCTCTAGTGGTCAGTGCTATTACCCGTCAGACATCACTGATGCCTTAGTGATTGATATCGGTCGCCATCAGTCACTAAGTAACTTTGTTTGCCATTATTAATTGTCTTTTCCATTACTTATGGCATCCCGACGAGAACATAACAAGTTCGAAACCGGCCTATGTCTAGTGAGGAACTGACAAATGATCTTAGCTACCAAGCAAGTCTTACAGGTTTAATTCAACGCAGGTCGGGGATTTTGTCCGCTAAGTAGTTGTTTCCTGTAAATCTTATTCAGTATATAGTTTAGCCCACCAGAGCTAGAGATCGCAACTCTTGGTACCTGCTTTGCAGGTAGCTATCAGTCACTAAAGCATCAGTGATGACTGACGGATAGTAGCATTGATCACTAGAGGGATACACTTATCGGGAACGTAAGTGTAAGTATTCATATGGGATGCTACTCAGAGCCGTCTGATTTGCCACGCTTTAGTTATGAATGGTTACTGATACTATACAGAGTGGGAATATTCAAATGTTCACCAATGAGATCTCGGAAATGATAATATTCAAAGTTAGTTAAATAAAAAAAAGTTTTTTGCTCTTTAGGAATCTGCAAAGAAGTTTAGGTACCGTTCCGGAATTCTAAATCTGATTTTTTTTATATATTTATAATAACTTTTTCTCTATTGACAGTGAACATTTGAAACTTGGTAGGTAACTAGATAAATGAATGAATTTTAAATTGCAACATTTCTAGGCTCACTTGTTCAATAATAAAATTTTTTTGCTGTATCATCCTTATTAATTAAGAAGAAAGTGTAGATGATGTAAATATAATAAAAACAAAAGTTGACGGTAGTCACCGCAAAACTAGTAAGCCTAAAAAATGTCTAAATGTTGAAGTTGAAACCTCTCCTCCAGTTTTCAGGTTTACTTAATTTAATATCTCTACTGCAGAAAAGTTATAGATATAAAAAAAATTTAACTTCAGTTTTATTGCTATAACTCCGAATCGGTAAGTACCGAATATCCTAAACTTCTTTGCAAATTTCATATAAAAGACTCCTTCAATCGTTAAATGTACATACGAGGTGTCTAGGGCCCCTTTTGTGATGGGGATCGAAGTTAAGTTTCAATAAGTAATTTCATGGTAGATCCACTACTACTTACAGAATAACTTCATTTTTTGAAGCAAACCGTGAAGTTTTTACCAATTCTAGAAATAATGTTTAATAAATAATAAATTAACATCTATTAAAAATTATATTCCTAAAACAATATTATGTGACTGATTATGCAAACTAATTAATAAGATAATTCATATTAATGATAATAATAATTGGAAATACATATTTTTGACATGAGAGACGTTATTTATTACTATACGTGTCATATCATTTACGTATGGTAATTGTTTTAATAGGTTTATATTATACTATTATCTTAATAGGTTCATATGAATTATGAAATATGTAAATAATAAGCAATATTATGTTATAACACGTTATGAAAATTGTTTTTCTTGATACAAATATGTAATAGTAATAATGTGTGCATATATTTTGTTAAGATGTTATGGCTTAAGATCAATACGAGTGTTTGGAAGACAATTTTCCTGTATAGCCCTATAACTGGTCCTTTAGTACAATATGGGAAGCTGAAATATTTTTGGGCGTTTTGTCAAGCAAACATTTAATTTATAATTCACCAAATTTGAGCGATTAGAAATCGGGGATTCTTTTTCAATATTCTAAAAAAATGCGTTTTTAACGCTCGCATTGCTTTTCATAATTATTAAGAACCTACATTTCATTGTTTTTGTCATGTACATACATACTATAGTTTGAACATTTGCTGCTCGGTTATATCATAGAGGTGATAGGCAAAGTACATGGTTACTTGCATGACTTTTATTTTGGATAATCTTAGTTCACTTTTTAGAAAATGATTTTATTTTTACAAGTACTAATTATGGAAATTATAGAATATTATTACAATAATATTTTAATATGTTTACTGTATGAATACTAGCAAATGATTGCCGTTAGATGAAATTATATATAGCTTCTTCCCGTGGGATGTGCTGCGTCTGCATTTTGTTTATGATAAGAGGGATGACCACTGATGTAATTCATGACTCCCAAATTTTATTACAAATAATTGATTATTGATAGGAAATAAAAATTTATTTCCCTATTGTGAAATAAGATTTACTTCATCAACAACCACCTGTACCTAAACTACTTCAACGATCATCAAGTTCTGATTCTTAAGTTGAATTGAAGCAATTAGCCTTTCTTTGATCTTTTTGTTATATAGACCCTATGCTGTGTGGCCTGGTCATGGCAGTTAGGGTGTGAAATTTAGCACCTCTTCTTCTATTCCCACTCGCCATTCTCTTGGAGTGCATTGCTGAGTGTTTTTCTTGACTGACAAAGCAGTGGCGTATCAAGAATAATGAAGAAATATTTATTTTTATTCAAATCCTTTATTTTTTTAGTATTTTATTATTTTTGTTATTGGTTATGTATATTAGCAATTCTTGAGAAAGAATTTTATTTCTGTTTAATTTTTTTTTTTTAATATTTAAATTTTCAGTGATTAAACAAGTTAAGCCGACAACCGGACATCCCTTTTAACTGATATACGTTTTTAAAAATCGTTTTGGAATTTGATTTTTAATATTAACAAAGACAATTAACTTGATTGTGTATGATATTACTTAATATATCTTTGCTTTAGAATAGAACAAATCGTGTATGTACAAGTTGATTTTGTGAAAATTCCCACCCCTCTAATTTTGTTATTTTTATTATTACAAAAAAATGGTAAAAGCAAAAGGTATAGGAAATTTGTATGTAGATTTTGAAAATCATACCAGAAAAACAATGGAAGCGCACACAGTCTTGTTTGGTAGCTAAGATCGGGTCTTTTGTCCGCTGAGTAATTGTTTCCTGTAAATCTTATGCAGTATATAGTTTAGCCCACCAGAGTTAGAGGTCGCAGCTCTTCGTACCTGCTTTGCAGGTCGCTATCAGTCACTAAGACATCAGTGATGTCTGACCAGTAATAGCACTGATCACCAGAGGGATACACTTATCACTCACTATGTCTAAACGATATTAGTTTAAAACATTATAAATACACGTAGTAAATTTTAGTGAATTTTATGGCGATTTTCTATTCCAAATTTCTCGGCATGTAGGTATACAAATCGTAATAAATATATTATAAATAAATAAATCTATTTTATGTTATGAAAAAATATTGTGTTTCTGTAAAACAGTTTTCAATATTAGTCTCTCTCTAATAAAACCTTGCTCGAACCGCCAATGGCCAGTTAGTTTCAGTAGTTTGTTAATGATCCAATATAACATATGAGTGCTTTTCGTAGTTGGAAATGACTTTGGTTTTGGGTTATAAAGCAATGGATGTTAATTCCCTTCAAAGTTAAGAACAGTTCTACATAAACCCTGTTAAAATGGACGTACTAAGGCTTTTGTGGATTAAAGTATACTTAAACTTTGTAAATAAATACTCAGAGATATAAAATATGTAGATAAAGTTTTATGTACTGCGGTAGAATTAGTTCTATGCTTCTTATCAATATTAAAACTAGAATTTAGAAACTGAGTTATATACAGGGTTTCCAAAAAGTGCTCAACTCCTCGATAAAAAAATGACAAATATTCACTATGGAAAAAAAGTTACAGGAAATAAAATGTTTATGCTTACTTGTTCTTAGTTTTTTTATTCGTTCTGATAAACTGTAGTTTTTGTACGTCAATATCTGAGAAACTGTTTAATTTGATCACATATTAACAAAAAGTAAAAATTTGGATTTGAAATAATTATATGTGCAACTGAATAACGTCAAAATTATGTAAACACTTTTCACAAATTATTGAACTATTTGTTTCGATAACCGTATATCACCGTGTCGCTTCGTGGTTGAGTGGTAAGGGCCCTTAGGAGTCCGTGGTTCGATCCTCGGTCGAGGCCTAACATTTTTTCTAAACCAGAAATTAATCCAAGCATACTCGCACATTGGGTGTGTGCCCTAAATCACTTAGACCTGACATCTTTTCTGTTGAATGGCCTGGAGAAGGTGCTGGACGGATATATCAGGGGGGAACATCCTGAACCATCACCCCCCTCAATACCAATCAGTATGCCTATCAAACAGGAAAACCAACAGAACTAGCACTTAACAACCTAGTCGAGAAAATCACCCAATCCCTTCAAATGAAGGAAATTGCGGTGGGAGCTTTTCTCGACATTGAGGGAGCATTTAACAATGCACTGCCCGACTCCTTATATACAGCAGTAGCCGCCAGAGGAATTGAGCCGACTATAGGAGACTGGATTCATGCTATGCTATCAAACAGATAAGGATGTCTCTACAGGGAGAAACAATAAGCTTTAAAGGCCACAAGAGGATGCCCACAGGGTGGGGTTCTTTCCCTCTTTTGTGGTCACTTTTTGTGGACGACTTACTGGCTATTCTCACACTGTGGGAGGTTGAGGTTATAGCATATGCAGATGATTTAGTCATACCAGTCAGAGGAAACTCTGAAGGAGTAATATCTAATACTCTTCAAGAGACACTGAATGCAGTGGGTAACTGGTGTGACAGGAAACAGATGTCTGTGAACCCTCAAAAAGCAGTCATAGTACCATTCTCCCGAAAAAGGAAGCTGGAGGATTTAAGACCGCCCTTCTTAATGGGTGAAACTATCCCATTTGCGGAGAATGTGAAATATCTAGGAATCACTCTGGATAAGTCACTTAATTGGAACACCCATCTGAAAATGGTAATCCACAAATCAAAACTGTCCTTATGGACATCGTCGTATCTGTGGTAAATCCTGGGGCATGGGTCCCCAACAAATTTACTGGATCTATGTCACTGTCATCAGACCAATGATAACATACGGATCCATCGTTTGGTGGCCGAAAGGATTACAACGGACGGCCAAAGCCAAACTATCTACATTACAGAGATTAGCATGCTCGACCGTAATGGGGGCAATTAGCACCACACCGTCAGCTGTAATGGAAATCCTCCTGGACTTGCCCCCTCTTCATATGTACTTGGAGAGAGAGGCCAGGTGGGCAACATATAGACTGCAACAAGCGGCCATTAATATGCCGCAGACATGGAGCGGAACAGGTTGCTGGATGACATAGAGAGTCACAGCATTCTGGGAATGCTCTCGGATACTATGCCTACCATGACCAACTACGGGCTGACCTTCAACATCCTTTTTCCGGAAAGAGATGAGTGGGATCGGAATAAAACCGACCTACTGAGGGCAGACAGTTGCTGGTTTACAGACGGCTCCAAAACTTCTGAGGGAACGGTAGCCAGAGTACATAGCTACAGACCAAGGGTGAGGATATCCTCAAGCCTAGGTATTAATGAAACTATTTTTCAGGCCGAGGTTCATGCCATTGAACTGTGTGCGAAGACTGGAATATATGCATCTTACACGCAGATCAATTAATTTCTTTTCAGATAGCCAAGCAGCTATAAAAGCTCTTGGCTCCTACTGCTGTAACTCCAAAACGGTATGGAACTATCAGAAGGCTTTAAATCTTTTGAGCAAAAACAACAAAGTGACTCTGGTCTGGATACCCGGCCACTCTGGTATGGAGGTAACGAAATAGCCGACTCCTTGGCCAGAGAAGGAGCAGGATCACGAATCATCGGACCAGAAACGATACTTGGCATATCTTGAAGTACTGCCAAGATGGCTGTCTCAACCTGGGCTAAAAGAGAAACTCTCCGGTATTGGTAAGAGTTACCAGGAATAATTCATTCGAAGGCGTTTATAAAATACCCTTTGAAATCAAGAACTAAGAAACTTTTAGAATTAAACAGGGTAAACTTGAAAACTCTAACAGGCCTATATACTGGGCACTGCCGACTAAACTATCATCTGCATAAACTCGGCCTAGCAGAAAACGCTGAGTGCGGTCTATGTTTGGAGGATGATGAGAAGGCAGACCACGTCTTATGCACCTGTCCCGCTATGGAGAGGATCCTATTTTCAATATTTGGTTAAGGGCACCTTCTGCCAGAGGATCTGGACACATTCTCACCGAATAAGAAATATTATTAGGAGTGAGCCACAATAGGCCTGCTAATAGCCGCAGTGGAGGGTCCACAAGGACCCACTCATAATAACCTAACCTAACCTGACCTAACCTAACCATTGCCTCTAAATGTGTAGCTCTCTCCCACACAATGTATCTTGAGGACACAGGGGATTGTATCACATTGTAGTCAAAGGGCTCATATCACTTCACAATTTATTTGTAACATTTTGCGATTCTAAGGTTGAAGCGACATTTTCTGGATCCCTGCATACCCTGTTAAATTTTTCACATATCTTTTGGAAACGTCCTAAATCCATGAACATACAAAGACAATAAGGTTTAATAGAAAGATTTATGAGGTTTTACATGTCATGTAGCTAGAATATTGATTTATTCATTATTTTAGTACCTACGTGCTTTGGTGTTATAATACGTTCATTTTATATTTAGCAATTATTTCTGTAGGCGCTAGACAACTTAAGAGAGTGTATTTTTAGATGCACTTAACATAATAGGTATCATTCGAGCAAAGTCAGACTTAAGGATAATGTCTTTTTTTCACGCTCGACGATTTTTTTAATAAATATAAAGTCTTTATAATTAAAAGCGATTTTCCAAGAAAGCAGCATTAATATTCCGTTACGCTTTTATGTAAATGAATGATATTTCTCATAAAGTACTTTTTTTTACTGTTATTTTTAGAAACGTAATTAACTTATTTATTTTTAGTCAGTAACAATTCTTATTATTGATGTCTTTAAATATATCAGAAAGTCGAATACATGTGGTTCAAAATAAAAACAAAATGACACATTTTTTACAATAATTGGCTACAATTAAGAAAAACATATTAAATCGGTGTTTTAGAGATGTATTTTAATGAATAAAAATGCCAATTGTCAATAGTAATATTAAACAAATTATCATGTATACGTTCATATTTGGGTCCAGCAGCGTTCATATTTGAGATCAGGTATTTTTTTTCATAAAGTACTCTAGGTAAAAAAAAACATCAACGATTAACTTTAATTTTTGTACACATTTTGCGGAAATGTAGTTGAATTTTTTCTGAAGGAACACACAAATTTTAAAAGGATGAACGATCAAGAAAGGATACGAAAAGAAGACAAAGACGAACAAAGGAAAATTATGAAAAACAAAGAAAGGAACGCCAGGAAGAATTAAGACAGATTATGGAGGGACAGCATCAAGTCATGCTCTCGGTCAGTGAACAATTGAGGAAAGATGTACAGGTTGAAGTCATGGAAGTTAAAGAAGAAGTCAGTGAATTTAAAGGAAAGTTTGAAGGAGCAATAACTGAAGTTAAGGATGAAGTAGCCCGACTCAAACAACAATTAAGAGAGAAGGGTGGCCAGTTAGTACTGTCGTCTGGTGCTAGGTTACAACCGCCTTCCTTTAGCATTTTGGAGGCAGCGTTAGAACTAAGATATAACGACCAACGTCTCACCCAAGTATATCAGGCTCAGCTCAGACAGCGAGGTGGAGAAAGCCTCCAGGCGTTCGAGGCTGTGGTAGAAAGATTAGCCCATCTAGCCTATCCTGATGCACCAATGGAATTTTAACAACAGTTAGCAGTTGGTACATTTATTGATGGAGTAAGGGACCAGGAAGTTAGTCGAATTCTTAAGTTGGCCAGGCATCAGCGAAGTAGTATATGCACTAAATTTTCTAAATTAATTTTATTTCAGATAAATTTTTTATTTTCAGATATTAATGTTTTTGTGAACCCTCGAGTATAGAAAATAACACTTTAGCCAATACCCATTCTCTCATAATATCTACATATTCATCAAATGGATTAAAAATTGCTATTACTAATTGCGGTTCTTGTACATTGGCCACCTAGATGTCCTGATCTCACTCAGTTAGTTGTTTCCTCTGGGGGTATTTGAAAAATGGGGTTTATGTAGACATAAATTCCATCAGGAGAGTAGATCGTTTTTAAAAAGTTTTGCGTTATAAATTACTATATTTTTTCATTTTTGTGCAAAATTTGAAAATTCAATTGATTTTTTTTGGAGTAGGTACACAAATGAGCTGCAGTCAGTAGTAGCTGTCTAACTATTAAACTATTACAAGCCGAAAGTTATTTGGGATATTACGCGATTAGTTGCAATGGAGGTAAACCCCGGTGTATTCGGATGTCATAAGATGTAATAATTGGGGTATACGTTAAAGTAACTAGATATAGTGATTGAGTAAATAGAAATAGTGATTAATCAGAATTTTCAATGAAAATTAATTCTTTAAGGGCAAAATAATAAGCTTAGAACTTAATCCTTATAAGCTGAAGTAGTTATGCCGCACTATTCAATCAGTATGTATAATAATTCTTCATTGATTATGGTAGTTATTATTTTTTCTTCTATAAGGTGTTTTGCTACAATGTACTTTTATTGATATAAATACATAGTTAGTTTCGTTTAGTATAGTTGTTATTTGCATTATTGCAAGGAGAGTTAGACTCTCTTATTTTCGTTATAGGGGCGAAGGACAATCATCTGATTCGACATACACACCAATACCATTTCTTCATCGCTAAATTCAATCACTTAAGAACTTTTTTCTACTTCTAATTTCCGGATTTGTGGTTTATATTGTTTGTCAACTAGGAATTAGAATCAGGTGACTAGTATGCAAATTAATTTAACAAACTGTTTTTCCCAACATACACAGTGCATCCGTTAAGTGATGTACAAATTTTGATGAACTTTACAATAATGTTTAAAAACTATTTTTGTAAAGGTTATGTTATCGATAATTTTTTAAAATGGCAACACTCATTTTTAATAGTGCTATTTGAGAGAACACATTTTTTAGGTATGTCACCTACAAAACCATTTTTTTGAGAATAAAATTATTTTCAATGTTTATGAAAATTTATCATCAATAAAATCCTTACAAACATTCTGAAATATTAAATTTTAATATATCTGCTGTAACTTTAATTTTTCCGAAAAAAAGAAATTAAAAAGAAAAACGAAAAATTTTTGTTAGAAAAAACGTACCGTTTGTATAAATATTGATGGAAGTTTTTAGAGTTTTTGGTAATCCGGAAAAAGGTACCTTTTTGTAGGTTTCACATTTTTAAATAATACATTAGCCTGTTTCAAGTCACTATGATACAGTTTCCTGGTATAGCTCTTTAAATTTAAGGTCTATGTGGTGTTTGATACAAGTAATCCATAAGGAAGAATATCATCCTTTCAATGTTCCCCCGTTACATGAGTTAAATGAGAATACATTTGATCCTCAGATTCAGTTTTGCGGGGAATTATTGCAGTTGTCAGAAATCCAGATACTGTTAAAAACGTACCCTTTTCCAACGAATCGACTATCTGTTTAAATGGCATTGTCAATAGACAAAATTGTAAGTACTAAGCAGACGGGAATCCACATATATAAAGGAAGTGCACTCAATGTCCCCAGAAGGTGAATGTATGGTGTATTGTAGGTGACAGAGTTGTGGGTATTTACTTTTTAAAAATACTGACAATTTCTACGGGAGTTAATTCCTGTCCTAGCAATCCTGTTGTATTGTAAGTACTAGGCAGAGGGGAATCCACATAGATGATGGAAGTGCCCTCAGTGTCCCCAGAAAGTGAATGTAGTATAGTGTATTGTAGGTGACAGAGTTGTGGGTTTTTACTTTTTAAAAACACTGACAATTTCTACAGTAGTTAATTCCTGCCCTAGCAATCCTATTTCGCGGTGCACGTACGTTCGAAATTGCTTAACTGAAACATTCCCTAACAGATGGATAAGCAAAGGGAGTATTGAATGGCCAACTAGATTGCCAGATCTAATCCCGTTGGACTATTTCCTATCGGGCTAATAAAAAAACAAAGTTCACATTAAAGAATCTGCAACTTTAGAAGTTTTAAAAGAGAAAACTCGACAGGAAGTTCTTCAGATAATCCCTATTAAGTTTTGCCTTCATTGGATTTAATGTTACTGTGCAACATGTTGAGGCAAAAGCAAACATACATGTCACCAAAAAAAGAGTTGTAGTTTTTGAGATTACTATATATATCTTTAGATAGTGTTTATATAGATGCATGTTTAGTATTCGAATAGGGCAAAATTTTATTAAACTTGATCAAACCGATCAAACCGTATTCTAGTAAATTTAATGACGAAATTTGTAGCAAGTGCTTGCATTATTTTAAAACATTACATGGCTTTAACATCGCAATTATATTAAAAAGGAAATAAAAAGTTCAAAGATTTATTTTTCGAAAAGAACGACTATGCAGTGTTCACAATGTTGGTTACATAGCGAACATTTTAGCTCTTACTGACTAAAATTAACATTCGTTCCTCCGGCTTGCGAGTTGAACAGAATTAAACTGAAAGTGCAAAATGCAGTTTGTAGAGTCACATCGCAGGAGAAGCATCGTGAGCGTTTCGTAAGGCCATGCTAAAGAAAGATAATAAAACAAGAATTACTGGCGTTTTTCGGTCAATGCTCCAGCCCTTGCAGAAAAGACGCCCTTTACCGCTCAATTCTCCGAGATTGACTTCAGCAATTTATTTTTTTAGTGCTCAGGAAATGCCGTACTTCCTGGAACTGCTGCCAAATAATATGTTTGTATACATTTAATATATTTTTGTGTTAAGGGCAATATATTTTTAGGGCTGTCAGTTTATAATTTTAACAGTAAGCGTATACATTTGGTGGGTAATCGTTATTTTGTAAAATAATTTATTAATGTTAATTGACAGTATATGGTCTTTATTTATTTAATGTTTCATATTGTGGTAGCATTACTATATGATATTGCAATTTTCCGTAAAAGCGAAAAGGAAGTTTAAAAATAAGTGTTATTTAGTGGGTTTATGTTTATAAATAAATATTTGTGTTTGTAAAAACTTTGGACCATCTAGTTAAGTTAACACATACTAAGAAACTCTTTTTTGGATTATTTCTTAGTTGATAATTTTCAGATGTTAGAAACTAGAATTATAGCTATATCAACAATAATTCTCATCGTTTTTATTCAAGTATTTAATCAGTAATGCAGACATAAATTCTCATCGTGGACGTGATCTCTTTTACAATGTTTCCTCAACAACCTATATAATTATGAAAAAATGTTATTAACATGATTATTATTGCTGATTTCTACCTTTAAAAATACATAAAAAGATATAATCATCCACATTAATTTTTTTAAGTGTTCCATTAAAAAATCAACATACTAATTGTAGTATATTCCCCATCAGAGTACAATATAATTGTACATTTACTAATTAATTGCGTATGTTGTATGATATAAACTGATATATTTAATGTAACTGATTTCTAATTTTCTCAAGTTTACTCTAACAGATTTATTTTTTATATACAGGGTGCTTCCTAAGTAACTTAAAATATTTAAAGACGTGAATCTTCAAATGATTTTGTAAAGAAAAGTTCACGTGAACAAACTTTTCGTTTCCGAGATATACTGAATATTTTATTTTACTTCTGATTTTATTTTCATCATCCACAATTCGTGTTATGTAATACTCAAGTTTAGAGCTCGGAATTTAGATATTGATGACGTCAAAACCAGGATTGGCTCTAGGTTCTGTATCAGCGTGTAAATAAGTTCATGCATGTATGACACAATATATGTATGTTACCTTGTAAATTTTTGGTATAAAGTTGATAAAGTCAATTTATTATAAACATTCTCTCGAAGAGGACTGGAGGTATTGGGGGATGTAACACTAAACTAACACGCACATTATAAGTATATTTCATTACAAGTTACCTACAACAGTGTTCCTCAACAGGTGGTCTACGGACCGGTGCCGGTCCACAGAAATTTCCTGCCAGTCCGCGACACGATTTGGGCGCCACTTTGTTGTCTTCTAATGTCACTCTGGTGTCCAGGCATAAAATGCAATCATGGTCTCAAATTTGGATATCACTCGAAAAAGAATATCCATTTCTTAGTTACAAACTATCAAATTGTTAGTCGTTTTTTTCGACTTTTGTGTGAAAAGACATTTTAGAGACAGAGCAATCGAAACAACGCTTCGTCGCTGCTGCTGCAGCCACGTATATCAAATTTTCTAACAAAGAAGCAGCAGCTGATATCGTCCTAAAAAATTATAGTTTTACAACATTAGATTTAATAAATAAAATACTATCTACATTAGTTTTTATGTCTGCCTTAGCCATCAGTGGGTTCGCGAAATTTTTTGCTCCTATTTTCGCCGGTCTGCAGGTGTAAAGGTAGAAGAACACTGACCTACAAGAATAAAATACACGGAAAGAAAACGCGTTAATTATTTTACGACAACATTGTTTGATGAAAATTGTAGTTTTTTTAATCAAAGTTTGTAATTCATTGTCACATAATACATATAAAAGGACTAGAAATATTTGCGGTAAAATTATGGTAGTTATAAACAACAAATATGTTTCGACTGTTTGTTCTTTTAGGATTAAAAGTAATCATTTATGTCAAAGTAAGAAATCACGTATAATGTACAGAAAATTACCGCGCGGTCTTTGTTGAACTCAAACATTGTACAAAGTACCTATATATTGTAAGGATTTTAATAAAAATATGACCGGAAAATTCTGTTACAATTTGTGTAGCATTGCGAAATAATAGATAGCAAAATCTGCTCGAATTTGTAGTACTAGTCTTAATTTAGGAATGTACGTACGCAAGCAATAAGTCATCATCAGATTTGTTTACCGTCAGGTCGGCCAGATGTTAATTGGCTACCATCAGATGTGAACGCCCTGAATCATCTATGTGTACCAACCCCTGTGAGTCCTGTACTAGGGCCCCCGCCTACAGCCCCCACACTAGATATCCTAGCCCTAGCACAAGGGCTCTAGTATAAGCAAAGCATTAATAAATTTATGTATAATTCTCTTAAATATAAGTTTTCTGAGTCATTTTATCTGTAAACAAAAATTAAGGAACCAGAAGAGTATTAGATACGTGATTGAAATTCCTACCGCTGGCGCTGAGTAGCCCATAACAAGGAACCTGTTAAATATCTTTTACAGGATTTAGATATCTCCAGTCGTGTGACCTTTAGAAATTATTTAAAAAAATTTAAATTTTCCACCATTTCAATAGCAGTGTTATTCAGCAAAGTTAAAATTTTGACCAGTTATAAACAGAAGTAAAATTATACTGAGGAAAAACAATTGATAAGAAGAACGACTATCTCAAAAACAGGTCCCCTTCACTCTAAATTCTGTAGATATGTGTGGTAATTCTGCTGAATATAACGAACATCGCTTGATCTGCAAAAATCGAAATAAAAGAAATATATGGTTATGTTTATAATTTCTTGCGATAAGTATTCTTTCTTCTATTGAGTTTAGTTAAAAAGGAATTTATTTTTCTCTCTCAAACTATATATTATATGTAGGGTAGCTTTTGTTGGGTAAGTATTTAATAGCGAAAATAATCTTTTAGTAGATTACTCTGCATTTTTTTTAAATATTTATTCCAAGTAAATTGCATATTAATAAGTTTGTTTCCGTTATAATTACACCCCATTTGATCGTAAAAGTGAAGATGTCTTACGAAAATTGCGAGAAACATGATATGCTAGAATGCTTCAAAATAATAACAATTGCAATATTGCATCCGAGATGTATTTCAGTCGCTATTCAGAAAGAAGACAACCTAATAATGATATTTTTAAGTGGTTAAAAGAAAATTCATTAATTGTGGGTCCTTCACCAAGCCAAGACCAAAAAATTACAACATTGAAGATGCTGAAGAAACTTCTATAACTGTAAATGGAATGGCGGTTGCAAATCCTTCAATTTCAAGTCGTCAAATTGAAGCTAATTCCGGGAATTTCAAGACGTCGAGCTATGGGTATTTTGGAGACACATATATTCAGGCCTTATACAATAAGGAAACAACATCACCTGCAGCCAACAGATCTTCAGCGACGATTGGAGTTTTGCATAATGGTATCGTCAAAAAAGTCAACAAGATCCATTCTTTTTTAGAAATGTAATTTGAACAGATGAAGCCAACATTAGCAGTGCAAGCATAACGAGCACTATTGGTCTGATATAAACTTCACCGTACCGTTGACGTGCAATCTCAGGGACGCTTCGGTTTTAGTGTTTGGTGTGCTCTACGTGGCAATCTTGTTTTAACATATCACATATAAAGAAAATCTTAATGGCCAATGGTACTACGAAATCTTAAATTAGTAAATTATTTAGTAATTTATGGACAATCTACCCTTAATTGAGGCAAGAAATCAGTTCTTCAAACAAGATGGTGCACCACTTCATAATATCAGGACCGTTTCAGAATTATTAAATACCAATTTTGGAAATAACTGGATGGAAAGTAATGGACCAGTGAGGTGGCCACCACGATCACCTGACTTAATGTCACTGGATTTTTTCTTTTGAGGCCACATTAAAGACAAATTATACAAGAAAACCAGTACCGACATAAATGAAGGCAACATTTTATAGACTGTGTTAATTTCCTTTCAAATCTTCATAATGCAGTTCATATTGTTATGAAGAGGTGTAATTTATGTATCGAACGTAAAGGACATCAGTTTGAACATTTACTTTAATTTGAATTTTTATTTTGTAATTGTAATGTATTATAAAATTAAATATAAATATCTGATTTTTTGGTCTTAGCTTGTTGAAAGACCCACAATTAATGAGAATGTATAAGTTGTTTTTTCATAACTTTACAAACAATAAAGATATTGACATGTGTCTAAGAGTCGAAAAATCGAACTTCTGTTTATAACTCGAAAATAAAAGACGATAACTTGTGCGCAATTCGGGGGCCACTCTACGATGCGTGACCTGTAGTTATAATTCGATTATATGATGAAACAACATATTTATCATGATACGCTATATTGCTGTTTCAGTAAAAAAACTTTATTGCAACTTATTTATTCAATATAACACTTTTTGAATTAATTAATCATGCGTATTCTGCATTTTAATTTTTAATGATTGCATTTTCTTCACTTTGTAATATGCAGGAATACTTACTGACACTTTTAATCCATTAAATGTCAAGAAAATAAAGTTTGTAAATTTTAATAGCTTACTTCTGTCGCAAGACATATAACTGATACTTTTATATTGGCCATATATATATTCCATGTACACAGCAATTACCAGAACAATAATATTTTTATTGGAAATCGTAAGATCAGTTGTTAACATACGTTTTTATTACAGGTCATGTACTCCAGTCTACACAAAATGGTGATAAGAAGAGTAATGTTATTTTTTATAGTCAGCTGCACCGGAGTACTACTCTGTAGCAGAAAATGACATAAATCAGGATTTAAATCTAAGGGAAATTTTTTCCCTGTATCACATAAGCAAGAGTTGTTAAAATGGCCAGTTTTTCCGTAGTTTTCGCGTTTCTAGTGATCGGTATAGTGAATATAAACTGTGATGTGTACGTTCAACGAACCAGACAACGAAAACCACAGGTTTTTTCGCCGATAACTTCATCGAGGAGCAATCACAAACCAAATATAATTCTTATTCTAACAGATGATCAAGACGTGGAGTTGGGATCGTTGATTTTCATGCCTAAAACTCTGAAGAGCATTCGAGATCAAGGAGCGGAATTTAGACACGCATATGTAACTACTCCAATGTGCTGTCCCTCGAGGTCATCTCTTCTTACAGGAATGTACGTACATAACCACCATGTGTATACAAATAATGATAATTGCTCCAGCACTAGTGCAGGCCACCCATGAGACCAGGTCCTTTGCTACATATCTTTTCCAATGCAGGATATAGAACCGGTAAGTGAATTTTTTATTATGTAAAATCGTAGTGCCGTTTCAATTATCGAGACGTTCATTTATGAAATAATAAATGTTTCTCGATTAGTGAGATAATAATTAATTAAAGATATAAATCGAAAATGTGAAATTAATTTTGTAATTCACCTTATATGAAATATGTTTGTAATTTGTGATAATTCAATAATTTATGATAAGCTTAATGCAGTATTAGCCTTATTACCGGTTAACTTAAGTTTACTGAATGGGTGGGTTATTTCTGATGAAATTTGTCAGAAAATTCAAAACCGCTTCTCGATAGCTATTATTTTTGAAGATATCCTTAAAAATTTCACAAGAGAATTGCATTATTAATTTCATTTGACTAGCAGTTTAGTTAAAGAAAAATAATATTTGACATTTCAGGAAAATCGTGTTACAAATATTTAATTTATATACCGAAATATTTATATGTATATTGCAGCATCTCATTCCGATAATAAAAATCCTCTCGATCCATTAGTCTATAAATAACTAACGAATGCCCTATTTTAAATGGAAATAAATTCAACCGGAGCGAAGTCGGGTTTAGGAGAACCCATTTTAAAAAGGTTTCACAATTTATCTTTCATAAATTGAGCGTATTTATTTATGAAACGGCTTCATGTAGATTTGTGCAAGATGCGTTAACCGTTGTATTTCCCATTTCCTGATGCAGCTCTCTATTTATGCATTTAATAATTTTCCCGAGTTATTTATTTATTTATTTATTTATTTATTATTATTAATCCAACAGACATAGGTCCATATAAAGGATATACATTACAGTTATAACTAAATAGTACATTTTTGCTATATAAAAAGAGAAAGGAAAAGATAAAGATAAAGTCGGGAATACCAATAAAACAAGTAAAATTATTATGCTAGACGTGCGATCCACAGTAAAGAAAATTTTTTATATCATATTTTTATATAATAAAGCAAATTTGGAAAGTGATATTAAACATTACCATTGGTGAAAGATATAAACAAGTGTAGGAAGTAATAGCACAGATAGATTACGGGATATTTCTTAAAAGTATAAGTAAGTTGACTGATTGAACAATTAAATATATCAATGTTATGTTTGAATGTGGTTATAAGCACGACACATAGAAATAAGTGGAGAAAACAGATGCTGATTGGTACCAGGCACTTTATAAGTAAACGTAAGACAATTTCTAGCAGAAACTCTTGGCACATGAAACTTTATCTGAGAAAGGAAGTTTATGTCATCTATCTGACCATGTAATACTTTGTAAAGATAAGTGATCTGACAATTTCTCCATCTCATTTCCATGCTAATGAGGCCAAATAAACTAAGCATTTCACAGTATGGGATGTCTCTGCCAGGGTACGACCCAAGTTCAGTATAATATAAATATCGACAAAATTTACGTTGTATACGTTCGAGAGACTGGATGTGGGCATTGTAATATGGAGCCCATACAACACAAGCATACTCTAGTTTACTACGCACGTAAGCATAATATAATGTTTTTAAAGTTTTAACGCTACGAAAATCCTTGGCGCTCCTGATTACAAAGCCTAACATTTTCATCGCCTGGCTAGAAGCCTGTTCTATGTAGGAATAAAAGATAACTTTTGGTCAAATATAACACCCAGATCCTTAACTACGGTTACTCTGGTTACGATTTGGTCATTAATTTGATAGTCAAATTCTGTAAGAGTTAGCTTGCGAGTAAAAGTCATTACTGCACACTTTCCTGTGTTGATTTTGAGCTTATTGTCAGCACACCACTTAACTACTTCATTAAGATCGTTCTGCAGGGACAAACAGCTCCGGTTTCGCGCTTAATTTCGTATGTTTGGTCATAAACACTACTTGTATGTGTAATTCAATGTTTGCAGTGCATTAAGGCTGCTTTTTAGTATTTTTCGTGCAATTTATTGCGAAAAGTATAAAAAATCACAACGCACATAAATGCTCTAAAACTGTTTGTAAAATCAAGTCCGTACTATTAGATAAACGAGAATCTGGTTAAACATAGCAATTTTATTAACTATTACTAGTTGTTTATATTTGGGTTCTCCAATTTTAAAACAACTCCACACTTTTTATAAGTCAAATTAAGTGAAAATAATTTTTCGGCAACACTGACCAACAAATTTTAACCAACTTTCTGTTTCTGTACATTTGAATGGTTTCTCTTGTAGCTCTTGTTGTACAATTTAAGAAAATATTTAAAAAAATTGTCATAACTCCATTTTTCAAAAACACGGATTTGAAATTTTAAGATTTTAGTCAAAATCTGTAAAACATAGCGTTTTTCTCTACACTAAAATAATTTTATAAAATTGTTTCAATTAATATAATACTCTGAAGCATTTGAGTAAATTTTATTTCAATCTGCAAAAATTTCACATCTCTTAAAGTATAAACAAATGTAACTAGGTACTCCAATCATGAAGAAATTGTGTTCACATGCACAGTTTAATGATTCTGGGATAGAATGCATGGATTTTGGTTATAGTACAAACAGGATAGTACAAACATTGCAGAATATGCATGGGTGATGGGAGGTGACTTTTTTATATGTTTTAAATATTGAAAAAGTTATAGATTTAATAAAAACAAAATTTAATTTTATAAAAACTGTGGGTGATATAACTTTTATATACAAATTTTTGATTTCAGCATACAAAACTAGAGAAGAAATATAATTCACGACCATAATATGAGAAACAAAAAATTTGTTAACCAGTGTTGTAATTGTACCAAAATAAAGTTCATAATATGTAGCAGATATCCTGCTGTTTTTCAAAAAAAAAATGTAACATAATTATGATAAAAACAGATATTTCGCATAGTAAGTAGGTATCTATATTTCTGAAATCATTTTTAGTTTAATTTTTTTTGTGGAATGTAAGAAATTTTGGAAGTAAGCCAAGACATATTAGAGGATAGTCAAAATATCATCTCAAAATTTCACCCTCATATTTGCAAAGTTTTTTTACTTTAAATCGTCGAAGATTTTCAAATTGCAACTGAAAACATGGTGTTTATTATTAAAATTAATAGTAGTGCCATAGTACAAATACAAATATATTTGAAAAATTTTACTTAAAAAATAAGTAGCTAGACCGTTATTAAGAATTATTGCACAACTTTCATGCGATGTCAGATAAAATGTCTTAGTAAAACTTATATTGTATATTAAACAGTGTATTAAACGAGTGTATTAAACAAAAAATCATTCCGTTTCTCTCAATTCTGGGTCTTAAAATTTCAACTTATATCGTGTTAAAAGGCCATAAAGCCACATATTTGCTGCCAATACACATATTGTACCATTATATCTCGTTTTATTACCGTTAGCTTACTATTCTGGGAGTGTTAAGTTTCTTAACCTTTCGCAAATTTGTTTAAACGATAAGACTGCAGTGTTATAAAAAGGTTAAATTATATTTAGTTGCACAAAAGTAAACAACTGTCACGGATCTAAAATCTCTTGTGTAGTTGCACAAAGACGTTGCCTAATGCTTTGTATTCCTTCTATCTCCATTTTCATAATATGTTTGCATCCAGAGCAATTTCTCCCGTTCATTAATCGATCTTATCAATAATCCAAATATGAAAAGTTATCAAATCATCACGTATAATCCATGAGTTTTCCAGTCTTTGCTAGTAAATATTTTCTGGCCTTCTTCAGATATACATATGTACTTCGAGATATTTCGATACCGATTAACTAAATATAAATTTCACAGATATAAAAAATGGTTTTAAAATAAAGTTAAAGATGGAGAAATAAAATTGTAATTTGAAAACTGTAATCTCCAGAAAACGCGTGGTCACTGATCAGAAAAGCTTACATGTTCGAAGATTTTTTTTGGTGTGAGAATCTTTTCCGAAACTGTATGTCCCTAAAATTTTGTTGGACACTAACAATCGCCCTTTCCTTGTCAATTCAAATTTCATCAACCTACTTACTGCCTCTTTTTCATACAATAATTAAAGTATTCAAATTGTAATTGAATATATAATATTTTTCTATACCAATAAAATAATCAATTAAATTTTGCTTTAGTTTAGAAATTTATTTCTATTTATAATATAACATACAAATTTTTTTATATGAGCATATTAATTTCCTATTAAAACAAAAAATTGGGCTACAGCGAACAAATTTTAAATGATTTGCTTCTAAGTTTCTCGAATTACGAGTGTAAAAGCAGCAATGAGAATAAACAAATTAGATCAAAGAAAGAGTGGGTAGTAAAATTAAGCTATTGATTAGCTTTTATTAGATTATAAAAGAGGAACGATGTAAGAATGTGGGCCCTACTTGAAATCTTGAGTGTGGTCTGACTGAAGCTGTTTAACTTCCTCCATATGCATTTTATTATTATTGACGGGTGACCTTACGTTTACTAAATAAAAAATGATACGATATGACAGTGTGAAAAATGGTTAGTTATTAACTATATAACAAGTGTTACAACCTTTTAAGTCTAACCAATGGTCCACCTCCGATATGTGCATAAGTTAAGCGTGCGCTACGCGCACCCTCGGCGCGTTGCAAGGCATCTTCCTCTGTCGAGGGAAAAATTTGTATATTATTGGCCGCCGCGCCGTTACGATACGTCGGATCGAAATGGGTCATTAGACTTTTCTGCGCCGTTCGCGACGTAGAACGACCCCCTTGAAGTTTTTTCAAAACCTCTCGCCGAAAATGCTATATTCGGAATTAGCCCCCTCCCCGACCCCCAGTCCCCCTTCGATTTTTTTCCAAAACCTCTCGCCCAACGACGGTCCCCACGGAAGCGCGTTCCTTAATCCGCATAGTTACTATTTTTTTCCGGACGATCGAACGTTTTCGGCGCGTCGACGACCGCCGCGCCGTTACGACGCGTCGGATCGAAATCTGTCATAAGACTTTCTTGCGTCGTTCGCGACGTAGAATGACCCTCCGTACGCGATTTTGCCGAAAATGCGATATTCGGAATTAGCCCCCCTCCCCGAGCCCCCACCCCCATCGAATTTTTCCAAAAAAACCTCTCGCCCAACGACGGCCCCCCACGGAAGCGTGTACCTTAATCCGCATATTTACTATTTCTTTCGGACTATCGAACGTTTTCGGCGCGTCGACGACCGCCGCGCCGTTACGACGCGTCGGATCGAAATCGGTCATAAGATTTTTTTGCGTCGTTCTTGACATAGAATGACCCTCCGTACGCGATTGTGCCGAAAATGCGATATTCGGAATTAGCCCCCCCTCCCCGACACCCCAGTCCCCCTCGATTTTTTTCCAAAAACATCTCGCCCAACGACGGGTCCCCACGGAAGCGCGTTCCTTAATCTGCATATTTACTATTTTTTTGGGGGGATCGAAAATTTTCGACGCGCCGACGGCCGCCGCGCCTTTACGACGCGTCAGATCGAATCCGGTCATAAGACTTTTTCGCGTCGTTCGCGACGTAGAACGTCGCGCCGTGCGCGAATTTGCCGAAAAAGCGTGGACATTCTTAGAAGCAGCACGCGCGCTAAGTTAGTTCAGAGTAGAGATGAACAAAATGATAAATACATAATGTTTGTATCAAATGAAATACTGGAAAATGATTATCGATGTAGCTCAAAAAGGGAAACAAAAACATCGATGTTTCTAAATGTCGATGTTTCCAAGATTACAAGAAGATTAAACAATTTGAAATAAACGTAAACAATACTTATTCAGAACATAAATAAAATGATTATACTCCGTTCATTCATATGAGGATGTATAAAAAAATTATGTACCTGAGTTAGCAGAGCGATCCTTGTCGACCTTCAGTCGTGTATAGTTCTTTAACACAGGCGCGCGATGCATAAATGCACAAAATGTATTTATATAATACCGCAAGAATTATGTAAGTGCTTATTTGAAATGAATGGAGCTCAACATTATAAAAATTGAGTCCGGTTCTGGAATTTTTCCAAAGTAAATTATGATTTTGGTTGCGCTAAAAGTACATAATGTTTGTACCAAATTGTATCCTAATATTTCATTCCAGAAATATGACCAACTACAGTTTTAATCAAAAAACCATAAAAATGGTTAACATTCAAGGATAAATTTGGAGATGTTTGAACATAGCGAAGTGTGCTCTATCTCTCATTACACTATGTCACTTTAAATCTGAAACATCCTGTATAAATAAACGCATCACATGAATTATCATGTGGTGTGTTTATTAGTATTTATATTTTCTTATAAGTGCCGGCTCTGAAAAATGGAAGACATTTCCGGCTCCTGCTGATGATTGGAAAACGAAAAGGGTAATGAAGAGATGAAGGCAGAGCGCATGTTCATTATTTATAAGTATCATAGATTATCGTAACCATCTTATCGGTTAGTATCTACTCTGAACTGCTAATTACAAGATTCTGTCCCAAGATAATAGTTTCTTACCTACAGTAACAACAAACTGATGAATTTTTGATTTTGATAATATATTCATCATTGAAAAATATATATTTTACATATAATGCCCAAGATTAAAAACTTATGATATATCCACTTTCCGAAAAAGGATGGTGGCAACAGACGGTAATAGCTCAAAGAAGGTTTAGTGCCATATCCCCCAAAAAGAAACAATTATGCAGCTACGGACACGTGTTTCGGAGTTATTGCCCCTCATCAGCGTAGCGTAGCTAAGGAATTGGATCTAGGATGGAATAGATCAGGTCTACGCGAAGTTACAATGCGTTAAAATTCTTAAAATAGATCCAATCGAGTATCGCATTTAAAAATTACTAAAACTGAAAGAGGACATTAAAATTTATTTTGACTTCTAAAAACTACCACAAGACCACCACTAAAAGTCGTCTTTTTGATACAATTTTTTATGTCTTCCTGAATTACTTAGACTTTTTTGATGTTTCACATAAAGATCGGTTACTTTTTAAAATAGGTACCAACCCCCAAAAACTACCCCTTGCAAGTTGAATTTGTTTTTAATACTTTTACTGTACTTTCTTAATAATTTTAAAACTGTTAATATCAAATTTAAACCTTGTTACTTATTCGGACTCTCGGACCATGGACTGAGTTGAAATTTTGCCCAAAATTCACTTTTCCAACTTTCTCACGGGCACAGTAATATACTTTTTAAAAAATAAATTGTAGTTGCGCTGATCGCGTTTGTATACTTTGTTTCTTTTTTATACTGAGAATAAAAATTGTGGACTACAAACTTATCGTTTTAAGTGTATAATAATAATAATAATTATAATTATTATTTAGGGATGTAATCGTTTAAATATCTCTTGGAATAATTATATACGCAGTGATCAGTTGCCGTCGTAAATAAAATACAGTCTAATCGAAAGCTCAACAACATTTTTATGGTATTTACAGACAGTTTATTAAATTTATTCCATCAGTCAGGTGATTAAAATAATTAATGTTGGTTTTTAGTGTAATAAGCCGTAAAACATGTGCTTAGAGACATTCCAGTGTCATCATCAATAATATGTAGAAACATGTTATAGATGAAATAATAAATTCTAATATACGTTGTAACTATAAATTACAAACCCTTGCAGTTCGTTAATTTAAAAATAATAATTATTAAGTGCTAATAAAAAATAATTCGAGTAAATGTATGATTTAATTTTCCAATTAAATCTATAATAATTAATTACAAAATATAAATAATTTACGCTGCTATAAGTTTCGTATACGGCTTGACTTAATTCAATACGTCAGCAGTACTCAAACAGTTTTGTGTTTTATTTAAAATATTTTTTCTGACTATATAAAGTAGATAGAAATTATTTCTTCAATAAAAAACAGAAAAAACTTTCTTTCCTATTTTTATTTTTAGAGGACTTTCAGCCAGGTACATGAACAATTTATCTTACGTTTCGTCCGAGTTTTCGGACTTTTTCAAGGTTAAAAGCTAAAAATAATGGTTTTACATAAGTCGTAAATTAGATTAGTGACAGAATACATATCTAAAAAAGTGTTTTCTTACCTAATATGAATTTTCTATTTTAATTTCATTGTATGGACTGGTTTTATTTTGTTTTTCAGCATTTTTTATTTGGTGGGTATGTGATATAAGTGTAGTTTGACGAGTTAGGCAAAGAATGATCAGTTTTTGGTGTCGTCGTTGATGTGTTTCTTTTTAAGCGTAGGTAACTATAACAGCTGATAGTATACGTATATTGATGGTCTGAGTGACAGAGTTATTGTAAACATTCTCATGATATTGGAAAGCCGTTGAGAAGAGGTTTTGCAGTTAGCACATATATAGGATGTATGAAAGTCCTCTAAAAATAAAAATAGCAAAGAAAGTTTTTCTGTTTTTTATTGAAGAAATTATTTCTATTTTTTCTGATATTTGTAAGGAAATTTTAGTATTTTAGTTTTTTTTGCAATTGGCCTCTTTTACCAGGTTTTACCTTTTATTAAAAATAATTTACCAAGATCGTAAAGACCCTGTATAAACAATACGTGCTAATAAACTAAATTTTTCAAGCATTCCAATTTTTAGTAAAATAAAAACATAAGTTTTTCTAGGTTATGTTACCTTATGGAATTTTTTTAAGAAAAA